>OX463862.1:621478-749507 GCA_949825065.1 Odontocerum albicorne
TTCCACAACCCTCGCAGCGAAACAATCCTTCAGCGGATTATTGTGGAATTTAATATTGAACAGTTTGAGTTGATGTTGTCACACGAGGACATTTGGAGAGCACTCCTTAAGGGTGCTCTAACTTGAGAATCCATCCCAGAATTGTAAGGATAGGAAGGTTGAAGCCATTGAATTAGGAACTTCCGCAAGAAAACCACATAAAACTTAGCAAAGGAAGACAAACAACAAAGAAACCTTTATAGATCTTCCTATATGTGATAATAACACATTTGGCTTTAGGTGTAGGGTAGTGAATGTTTATTTTGATTAAAAGAAAATTGTTGACAGAATTCTGAAGAATCGTAATGATTCCATCACATAGAACACTCCATCGAGTCTTCAGCAATTTGTCTTAACCCTTTTAATCCCACAGGGATCATTTGATCATCAGCCCCAACTGGTGTATGCGAAAAATCCCACGGGGCCGATCATCGGCCTCAAAGTTTTTATGAATAAAAACTTTTTTTTTATGGGATATGAAAATTACTTATTATTTTACACTCGACCCGTACAGGGAGGTAAACACAAATAATTAGGTTTTAAATCTAAATATTAACTGAGATAAAAAATAAAACATAAACTACTGTTTTTTTGGCCAAACAAATGCTTGGAATTTTTCACACATTTTATGCAAAATATGCTGGGATTAATTAAACGCAATATATCTTAGTGAATGTCAGTTAAATCTATTTTCTCAATCATTTTCCATTATGTGATGTGTTTGAACATATATTTGAACATACGACATACAGTATAACTCAGATTTTCCATTATGTAATGTGTTTGAACATATATTTGAACATACGACATACAGTATAACTCAGATTTTCCATTATGTGATGTGTTTGAACATATATTTGAACATACGACATACAGTATAACTCAGATTTTCCATTATGTGATGTGTTTGAACATATATTTGAACATACGACATGGAGTATAACTCAGATTTTCCATTATGTGATGTGTTTGAACATACGACATACAGTATAACCCAGATTTTCCATTATGTGATGTGTTTGAACATACAACATACAGTATAACCCAGATTTTATGTTAACGTATTTTACCTTTTCCCGCAATTTATGCCATTTTTGTCAGTCCTGATTTTGATCCTGTGTATTTTAGAACAACATTTTTCCGCAATTGACGACACGCGATAAAAATAATTTACGCATTTTACGCACATTTTATCCGAAAAACGTAAAGAACTTTGGGCTTACTCAACTGTCAATTCATGATTATCATCTGAGTAAGGAGTGAGGTCTAGAAGTGTGTATTTCGTTGTTTAGTTTCTCTTCTTACTTCCCTAATTCCCTAAAGCAATAAATGACATATGCGCTTCGTTTCTACAATATATTATATTCTATTAGCAATTCATTCACTATCAGTTTATATGCCTTTATTTACATTCAAACAAAAATGTAATTTCCCACAATTGACACATTCCCTTATTTTACGAAGCGTAAGCCTCGTCCCCAGAAAAGTGTCCCCAGAATCAGGGACATACTGACATGTTTTGCTTTTAACAAATGTATAAGCTAATTCTTATTTTTGGCATTGATAGAGTATAATGATCCCAAGTGGTGTGTTTTGGCATTGATGAGTATAATGATCCCAAGTGGTGTGTTTTGGCATTGATAGAGTATAATGATCCCAAGTGGTGTGTTTTGGCATTGATAGAGTATAATGATCCCAAGTGGTGTGTTTTGGCATTGATAGAGTATAATGATCCCAAGTGGTGTGTTTTGGCATTGATGAGTATAATGATCCCAAGTGGTCTGTTTTGGCATTGATAGAGTATAATGATCCCAAGTGGTGTGTTTTGGCATTGATAGAGTATAATGATCCCAAGTGGTGTGTTTTGGCATTGATAGAGTATAATGATCCCAAGTGGTGTGTTTTGGCATTGATGAGTATAATGATCCCAAGTGGTCTGTTTTGGCATTGATAGAGTATAATGATCCCAAGTGGTGTGTTTTGGCATTGATAGAGTATAATGATCCCAAGTGGTGTGTTTTGGCATTGATAGAGTATAATGATCCCAAGTGGTGTGTTTTGGCATTGATAGAGTATAATGATCCCAAGTGGTGTGTTTTGGCATTGATAGAGTATAATGATCCCAAGTGGTGTGTTTTGGCATTGATAGAGTATAATGATCCCAAGTGGTGTGTTTTGGCATTGATAGAGTATAATGATCCCAAGTGGTGTGTTTTGGCATTGATAGAGTATAATGATCCCAAGTGGTGTGTTTTGGCATTGATGAGTATAATGATCCCAAGTGGTGTGTTTTGGCATTGATAGAGTATAATGATCCCAAGTGGTGTGTTTTGGCATTGATAGAGTATAATGATCCCAAGTGGTGTGTTTTGGCATTGATGAGTATAATGATCCCAAGTGGTGTGTTTTGGCATTGATAGAGTATAATGATCCCAAGTGGTGTGTTTTGGCATTGATAGAGTATAATGATCCCAGGTGGTGTGTTTTGGCATTGATAGAGTATAATGATCCCAAGTGGTGTGTTTTGGCATTGATAGAGTATAATGATCCCAAGTGGTGTGTTTTGGCATTGATAGAGTATAATGATCCCAGGTGGTGTGTTTTGGCATTGATAGAGTATAATGATCCCAGGTGGTGTGTTTTGGCATTGATAGAGTATAATGATCCCAGGTGGTGTGTTTTGGCATTGATAGAGTATAATGATCCCAAGTGGTGTGTTTTGGCATGGATAGAGTATAATGATCCCAAGTGGTGTATTTTTATACGAAATAAATTTGTCTAGGCTTGCGAAATATGAACCACAATGGTTTTAGGAATTGGACTGATATTTTTATAAGAAATAAACGGCATTTATATTTAATTATTTTTATTAACATATCACTCCATTAGTTTGACTATTTATTTTCTACATAGACCGGAAATTTGATATCGATGAATATATTTTTTTCATTCGATAGAATCTGTTATTTTTCGCATACAAAATTATAAGAACTTATTCCCAAGTACATGTAGTTTAAAATAAAATAAAAATGTATCCGGCGCTTCTTAAAGCAATCTTTTTAATTTATAAAAAGTCTAACATATCTCGGGACAAGGGGCAATCTGTGTCGTGTCAGTTCCAGCAGCTTTACAGGAGGCCGCTTTAAAGGTGCCCTTTCCTCGGTGGTTACGTCAATTTAGAGGATAGTGTTGACTATCCTTCTCCAGCACAAAAGATATATACAGTCCTCCCTCTATATCGGCAGAACCAAAATATTTCAAAAGTCTTCTGATATTCAAAATTTAAATTATCAAAAATTTTTCTTTTTTAAGATTATTAAACAAAAGTAATCTGCGAGCAAAATAAAAGAAAAAACTATTTTACTATTGTACTATAATTGTACTATATTGTTAGGCGTAACATATCGAGCAATAAGTCCCGGGACTAACTACTAAACCACATTTGTTTGCCAAAATTCTTCTTTATTCATCAACATAGTCTCCTTCAAGAGCGATATATTCATTCCAACGCTTCCCTAACTTTTCTATGCCAGCCGTGTAGAACGATTTATCTTTGGTTTCAAAATAGGCATTAGTTTCGGCAATCACTTCTTCATTGGAGCCAAATCTCTTTCCCTGGAGCATCTTTTTGAGGTCTGCAAACAGCCAATTGTCGCTGGGGGCCAAATCTGGAGAATACGGTGGGTGCGGAAGTAATTCGAAGTTCAACTCGTGCAATTTGGCCATCGTTACCATTGACTTGTGACACGGTGCATTGTCCTGATGAAAGAGAACTTTTTTCTTCTTCATATGAGGCCGTTTTTTTGCAATTTCTGCCTTCAAACGCTCCAATAACACTATGTAATATTTGCTATAGATCGTTTTTCCCTTTTCAAGGTGATCGATGAATATTATACCGTGCGCATCCCAAAATACGGAAGCCATAACCTTCCTGGCTGACTGTTGAGTTTTTGGTCGCTTCGGACGACTTTCACCGGCTGCTCTCCACTCAGCTAACTGCCGATTTGATTCCGGAGTATAGTGGTGGATCCAAGTGTCATCCATTGTCACTACCAACGCAAAAACTCCTGTTTATTTTGCGTAAACAGTGCCAAACAGCGCTCTGAATCATCGATGCATTGTTTCTATTCCATTGTGAGCAAACGCGGTACCCATTTCGAAAAAAGCTTTTTCATGACCAAATGTTCATGAAAAATAGTGTAAAGACTACCAAATGATATCTTCAGGATGTCAGCTATCTCACGCAACTTTACTTTGCGATTTTCCATCACGATTTTGAGGTTTTTTTTTTGTTTTCTGATGTAATAGCCTCATTTCGACGACCAGAGCGTTCAGCATCATTTGTGTCTGTACGCCGCATTTGAAATCAGCATACCACCGACAAATGGTTGTTTTCGACGGAGCAGAGCCCGGATAACACTTTTCAAGCCATCGCTGAGTTTGAACGGTATTTTTTCCCATTAAAAAGCAATATTTTATCAACACACGAAATTCGGTTTTTTCCATTGTTTTGAAAATAGCAAAAGTAGCATCACTAAAACCACTGTAACTCAATGACACAATGTCGGAATGTCATGAAAGTTTGACACATAACTTCTAAAGGCTGGTATTAACTGAGAATGGTATGGATTTGTTATTAGAGGCGCCATCTGTTGGTTAGTCCCGGGGCTTATTGATCGATGTGTTATGATGGTTGCGTTTGTACTGAATATGTACACATTTTTATAACAATACAACTTTTAATATGTTACAACTATTTACATTAAATTAGGTCTATTAATTGTAATGATAATTCGTAATTGGTCATTTTTACCACTTTCTATTTATTTATTTATAATTAAACGGTACAATGTACCTTATAGTTTTTTTTAGTTATTGTTTAACCTGTTCACCGCGTTAAAAATCAAATTCCACGAATCCTGTGCGCGGCAAAATTTCAGCGTTTTTTAATTTCTAAGTTTAAACACATATTTTGTTTAGAACCACTAATATTTTATTACAACACCAAGTAAACATGACACTTAAGTAATTTTCTGATAATAAATAATAGTCATTACTCTTAAGGAGACTCATTAAATAAAGGAGATAAACTAAACATTACGTAAAATAAACAAAGGAATGCTACGATCAAATCAATGCTTCATGACACTCACCCAATCAAATGCATATAGCACTAGTAATGTTTATTTACGTAAGAGAGACTCATCGCAGGACTCGATCCGCGCGACAGGTCGTTAATGCTGGAAATATTGAGAAACCAAAAAAATTCGGCGCTCTGTTTATTCAACAATATCTCATAAACTAATATATTATTTGACAAGGTTTTCAGAGATGTCGCTAGAATAAAGATTATTTTAAATTTTAGTTCAATTTTTATTCCGGTTTTGTGTCATTTTTTTTAAGTATTTGTGATTTGAAACTTGGATTGTCGTCAGATCACAGGCGTTTGTGCTTCCCGCGGAGAACACGTTAATTTGTAAAAATCGTGAATTTTTTTTGTGAAATTTGGTCCCTCGAATTTAGAATGAATAGATTTTTACTCTATAAGTAATCTGGAAATAATTCAAAGTATACGGGAGGATGTACTATATGGGGGGTTATATGGAAAACGACATCATTTTATATGAGCATCTGCGAGTTTCGCTATCTGCGAGGGGTCCTGGAATCAATCCCCTGTAGATATCGAGGGACAACTGTACGAGTATATTGAAATTACTATTTTTTCCTCGTTAAAATTTATTTGTTTACCCATTCAAATATTTTTTTTTTAACCTTTCCTTCCCTGTGTTGGGTATCTTCTACACGTTGCTTCTAATAACCATCAATATCTCTATAAATATTATAAATACAAGGTTAAGATTTTAGGTATTCCTCCATAATATATTTACGCATTGATTTAAAAAATAATATTAATATTAATCAGAATTTATCGACTACATCGAGGTGTTTTTGTAAAGATCGAAAACAAATTCGCATTTAAACGCTGCGAGTGCCTCATCTTGACGATAGGTGAATAGTATGCGGGAAGCGCGACACTATATTCGCATCTCACTCTTGCATACTAGACTGAATTGCGAGAACCTGAATTGCCTCAACGCCGCAAGCATATGCGTAAGCGTCGGGGTATGCGACTGTATTCCGCGCCGCTAGTAGCTTCTAAGCTTGCAAATAGGTTGGACGTACGCCCGTTCCGTGAGCGGTGCTAGATGGTTTTTTAATGTTTTCAGCAAATAAATCTCAATTATTATAATTTTTAACTTCAATTATAATTAATTAAGGGGATTATCTATGAATGTTCTTATTTTTCCGATTTAAAATCGCTAATTTTTTATTGCGTACTCACTACCCAACACCGTAACACGCGTATTATTTTTATCACCGTAAGGGAAGGGTTAAGTAAAATTCAAAACATTTTATTTCCATAATTTGAAAAGTGATTAAATTTCAGAGATTTTCTATAATATAAATAGAATTATGCTTATTTTGATAATGTATTATACTAACTCATTTCTGCCTTGATGAGATGAGACGAGATGAGATGATTGTGTGACGAGATGTGAGAGATAGAACTTGATGTTTGTATTCTACATTTTGTCTTGTGTAATGTTAAGGCTGTCTTTAATGTTAAAATGGTTATTTTGCAATCCCTGTTATTGAAACTATTATTAAGTTTGAGTGTAATCTTCATGAAGATATATTGAAAATGCACAAAATTAATGGAGGAAGTTCAAAATAATATATTCTTTAGTTATTTAAGGAAAATTTTGTGTGGTTCGTTGTGGTTTGGTGTTAAAAATGTTTTCTTTTTGTAAATTTTTTATTTTTCAAAAACATGTAATTAATACTGTTGAAGTTTTTTTTGCAGCTGTGATTCTTGACAACTAAAATAGATTTTGCAGCTGTGATTCTTGACAACTTAAATAGATTTTATTGTTTGATTGATCAAAATTGTGAAAATTGTCAAAATTCTCGTGCAAGTTGTCTTATATAAGTCTGAATTATATCTACACACACATGTCAGTGTGGAAGTGGATTGTGCAGTTATAATACTATTATTAATAAATGTACACCTGCACTAAAGCAATCAATCAGTGAATTTGGAAGAAATCATTGAAAATAATAAATCCTTATTCACTAGTGATTGTATACTCTCTCCTGTGTTGTGTTTGTTAACCTTTACTTACTGGGGTTGGGGAAAGTAAATTAAAAATAAAACTATAGATAGTGTTTTATTAACATTTTTATTTATTGCATCAAGTGAAAGAGTTACGACATTTTGACATACATAAAGTGTAAATTTTCTTGCATTTTCACTTCAGTCTTGCATTTCTAAGTGCAGAAATTGCAACTGGATCGTTCTAATTCTAGAATGTTCACTACGACAAGCGGTCGACGTGCACTCTCACTCTTGAATGTGAACAGTTAACACATAGTAGTATACATTCACTGATTACTTTAGTAAAGATGCACATTAAAGGATAATAATTTACATTCACTGAGTATGCGCTTTTACTGTATACTCTGTAAAAAATAGATACAAATCACAAAAATGAAAAGAGTTATCGCTTATAATACAATATATGAACATGTATATCTAAAAAGAGGATTCAATCCACTTTAAGAGGCTTCTTTTTAAGTCTCGGAATTACTTCAGTCACTAAACGGTGCTTTGAGATAAACTTTATGTTATGCCAATCAATCAATTTCTATGGCACCGTTTAGGAACTTGAGTCAATCCCGAGGGCGCAGAGTATGCTATATTTTTTAAGTGCAAGTAAAACATTAAATTCAGATGAAAAATGCTTTGAAAAAAAATATCTCAGCGCATGGTGAAATTAAAGTTTGGATGCCAGAATGCAAACTAACTATTTTAGTAAAGTTTTCTGTTCTCACAATGTTTAAAAATGTAGTAAAAATGCTGTTCTCACAATGTTTTACTTGTAAAAATTTTTTTTGTCAAATAGCATTACAATGCGCCTTAAAATTTCATTCCCACCTTTTTGACTGTTGGATTTTAATATTGAAGCCACATGTGAACACTTATTTTCAAAGTATTGGGCACAGCTTAGAATTATGATAGAAAATACATATTGTCCGTGTATGTGCAATACCGCAGGGAACCATTTGTTAAATGGAGCAGTATAATATGTTTGAGGCCGTCGCGGTTCTTGCTAACAGGCAAACGTTGGCATTTGTCTAGGCCTCTCTCCGTGGTTGCAGTCCTAAGACTGGTTTGCAGCAATTTCAACTCTTCTCCTCCATTCCCCCCTGTCCTGTGCGGCTCTTTTTAAATCTGTATATGTTGAGCAGCGCACGTCCACCAACAGGTCCTCCAGGTACTCTCGGCGTGGGCGTCCCCTAGAGTTTGTCCCCTCGGTCATACCCTCCATTATGGCATGCAAGAGGCCCTCTTGTCGTATTATATGACCGATCCATCTTGCACGCCTTTCGGACAGGATCCTGAGCAGGTGCCTTCCTCCTTCGATTCGTTGGAGAACCTCTTCATTTGTGATGCGGTCTCTCCAGGAAATTCCTAATAGTCTTCTATAGGACTACATCTCAAAAGCCTCTAGTCTTCGTCTATCTCTTTCGGATAGGCACCATGTCTCGCAGCCGTACATCAAGATACTCCATACATAGGTCTTGATGAGGAGTATTCTCAGTTTTAGGTCTATATTATTTGATTCTATTATTTTCGACCTTTTATTAAATGCAAGCCTAGCCTGATGTATACGGCTGTCGACCTCGCTCTTGGACCGACCGTCCCATGTTATTTTGCTCCCGAGGTAGACAAACTCAGGAGCAAAATGTCTAGGTGCATAAAGCCAAAGGGGGCACCCAAAGATTCATAAATAGGTCCGTGAGGAGAGTTTGCTCTCTTAACAACGCTATATAAATTGTCCTTCATTATTATTATTATTTAAGGGCATTTTCTGAAATGGAAAGACAAAACACCTGATGATTAGATGGAGCTCTCACTGACTTCCTTGGCCTACGTACAGATCACTGAACTCGCTCACAATAGAGTAGGGGTGACTAGATGTAAGGTGTGTTAACGTGGACTTCAATGATATTGTAAATGCATTTTCCGAGAGGAAAGCAAGATGTTAACGTAGAGATTTGTTGTGGCGAGAAATATATTATCGTCAAAAACGGAAAGGGCAAGCAGTTCATTTTAATTACAGTTGTCGAGGAATAGGTGGGTGGGAGCAATGATAAGTGCACCATTTGTACAAATGTGACACTGCTTATGGTACACCAGGCATGACTAATAGAAGAACGTGCCCAAAAAGAAACTTTGTCTGAAAAAATTACGTTGTCCCGATCGCGGAAAACATTTCATTCGCCCAAGTGAGTCTTTTTTCGACGACAGTAGTGGTTTCTTTACCATGCTTCGATATTTCACTCCATGAGCTAGTTAATGTCTTCTTATATTGCCACATGACACAATTAGACCCCTTTCACGTAAAACCGCCTGTCCGCTACGCAATGATAGACGAGGATTCTACTCAAACACTCGTCAAATCACTCTGTCTTCCTTTTTCGTCGTTTTCTGTGCAGTGCCACAATCTGGTAGGTCATCGACATTTTTTTACGTAGGAATAGCGTTTCACACTAACTTACAAATATCTTCGACTTTCTCATGTATTTAGCAGCACAGCTTCGTAACGTGATGCCACTCATGGTGAAATATGTTCTTGTGTAACCAAGGTCGAATGATAACTGAGTTCTGTCCTGTTACCTGCTCATGTTTGAATCTACCCTCTAACGGTTTCCAGGAAAAAAATGTAGCTGTAAATGCTCTTGTCAAACAGACAGCAAACCAGAGCACTTTCTCTATCGCAGTCAATTTTGGTAGTGTTGTTAAAGCTTAAAACATATTTCTGGTTGGTTGGAAGAGATTGCCACATAGCAATAAATTCGCCAATAAAATTAAATACATCCATAGATATAAAAAGAAATACACTTATAGTATTTCTTTCGGTAGTTGAAATTATTTCTGCAGGGACCTATTACCATGTATCACCTACCTTCAGGGACCTATTACCATGTATCAATGTATCACCTACCTTCAGGGACCTATTACCATGTATCACCTACCTTCAGGGACCTATTACCATGTATCAATGTATCACCTACCTTCAGGGACCTATTACCATGTATCACCTACCTTCAGGGACCTATTACCATGTATCAATGTATCACCTACCTTCAGGGACCTATTACCATGTATCACCTACCTTCAGGGACCTATTACCATGTATCAATGTATCACCTACCTTCAGGGACCTATTACCATGTATCAATGTATCACCTACCTTCAGGGACCTATTACCATGTATCACCTACCTTCAGGGACCTATTACCATGTATCAATGTATCACCTACCTTCAGGGACCTATTACCATGTATCACCTACCTTCAGGGACCTATTACCATGTATCAATGTATCACCTACCTTCAGGGACCTATTACCATGTATCACCTACCTTTAGGGACCTATTACCACGTATCAATGTATCACCTACCTTCAGGGACCTATTACCATGTATCAATGTATCACCTACTTTCCAACCATAAAACTAGAAGACATATGCCAATTTTAAGTAGATTTTCCTTAGTAAAAAGGTGCGTCTTATGATCAGAAAAATATAGTAAATATATTCTTAAATTTGATGACACCTATCTCACGTAACAAACAATTTGATGACACCTATCTCACGTAACAAACAATTTGATGACACCTATCTCACGTAACAAACAATTTGATGACACCTATCTCACGTAACAAACAAAAAACTGGAATAGAAAATCATTGAAAAACATTTTGTTCTTCCCCGGCATTGCATTTACACAGCGATATTTAGTTAGAAAATGATTATTATAATATTTAGACAAAGAATTTATTATGAGTTGAATGAATATACTTTTGAAAAAGTGATAAAATGGCAATGTGTAATTTTAACGAAAGCATAATCAATGTACATATGTAGAAATGTTTAGCGTAAGTTGCCTAAAATATCTAAATGTAACGTTGACTAAGTATTAATGATATAGTTTTAAAGGCGCTAAATGCTTTATTGTTGCCAGTAAAAAAATACCAAATTATTGTCATTAAATAAATTTATTTTGTCAATGATAAATATTATTCATCACTAAAAGAAGATTCTTGGATGTTTAAAATAACCTTGAAAAATGGATTGTTCAGTTTGACTTCAGACGTGTTCAGAAGGTTTTGCACGATTTTATCAAAAAAATATTGTTTAGCCAGTTTTTATATATGTTAGCTCTAAATATCGCGGTAATAAACATACGAGTTGTAAAGTGCTTTTTCATAAGAAAATAACACTTCAAAAGCTCATAAGCACCCTTAAATACATTTTGTTGTCCACCAGCTGTAATGCTACCTCTGTTAGAATCAGCTGTGATGAAGCCCAGACAGGACTTATCGGGACATGTGGTTTTGTGCTGACTCTCTGGATCTTCTTCATGGCCTCGTTAATTTATGCTTTGAGTAATGGTTATTGTTCTTCTGATGTACCCGCTGGTCATATACTCGTATATTCAGTGTTCCTCGGAAGAAGGGTTTGTCTCAGCTTGACCGAACTTCCGAGTATATATCATCGTTGTTGCCGGGCCTCGTGGTCGAGGATCCCCTCGCCATTCCAATGTCAATAATATTATTAAAATTAATGTAACAAAATTGGTGATAAATAATATTTAATTTTGAACAATATATTATATAATACGTATATTATAATACCCATTCACAATACTCGTACCTTCACATCTTCATATGCAATCTTCTAAATACCCATTCACAATACTCGTACCTTCACATCTTCATATACAATCTTCTAAATACCCATTCACAATACTCGTACCTTCACATCTTCATACGCAATCTTCTAAATACCCATTCACAATACTCGTACCTTCACATCTTCATATACAATCTTCTAAATAAAATAAGATAAGACATCTCACAATTAGACACTAAGGAATCATTTCATATTTTATTTTATTTTTAAATATTGTGATCTCTGTTTTGTTAAAACTTCCTACTAATGCATTTACTTTGTTTTTTTGCTATTTTTAAACATTCCCACTTTACATAATCAAGTTATGGTACTTGACCAGAATACTATGTACAATGCGGATAGGGGAAATAACCTCGTCAGTGAAGTTAATTTTACAAGGTCAAAAATCTCCTAATTCCGACGGCAATACAACTCGTATAAAGCTTTAGCCTTCCATTAGTCATCATTAGGGTTGCCAGATTTATTTTTAATAATACTGTCGATGCTCAGCATAGACATAGAGACACATTCTTTTGAGTTAGCTGACGTATACGTAAAATGTAGTATCCAATGAGAAACGTTGCATTAAAATTTAATTTAAAAGAATATTATATTTTATTCAACTGATAATACGGAGCAGTCCCGTGTATACATGATGTCTGGCAACCCTGGTCATCAGTCACTCGCCGTCTCCTCCCGATCTCATGATGTTCGGCTTGTATAATAATCATTGTTGACCTTGTCAACTGGGATCTGCTTATATGCCCTGCCCTATCCATGCTGACCTTAGCGACCTTATGTAGCTGATAATATTACCATATATACGAGTATGTGGTTGACTCGACAATTTTGGAATTTCTTTATTAGATTTTAGTTTTTACTCTCCTGCAGCCTGTTTGAGCCGAGTATAATTTTTTAATACGGTAAAAGTCTGTTAATTAGAAGAATCTCTCTGATCATTTCTGAGTTTGTCATTTTCTAGGTCGAGAAATCGACTTTTCATAATTCTACCGTTAATTTAAAAAAAAATGCGTATTTCATAATGTTTTGTGTCAAAACTATTTGTGAGCTTTAATATTTAAAAATTTCCCACTCAAATCACAGATCCACATAGTAACGAGCGCTGGCAGCGGTGACGGGACTGCCACTGCCACTGCCACTGCCGGTGTATTATGGGCCAGTCTCCCTCTTTATCCAAAGACTATCAAAATATCTCAAGATTATTATCCTCAATATAGAGAGGTTTGAGTGTATTTTTCACATAAATTATTATGTACGAGGCATATCCAGAAAGTAAGTGTACTGAATTTTTGTAGGTTACAATTTTTTTTATTTAAACAAAAAAATTACGTGGTTACCGTAGTACATATGTAAGCTATTTTTCGACATAGTCGCCATTCCTCTCAATGCAGGTGGTGAAGCGGGGTATCAACTTTTTGATGCCTTCCTCGAAGTAGTTTCCCGCCAACCCCTCCGTCCACTTCTCCACCTTCTCCTTTACCTCCTCGTCGGTTGAAAACCTTTTTCCACCCATGTGCAGCTTCAGGGAGGTAAAGAGATAGTAATCTGAAGGTGCTAGGTCAGGGGAATGCGCGTGATGGTTCAGGACATCCCATTTAAACGAGGCGAGCAGTTCCTTCGTGGCGTTGGCCGTGTGTGGTCTTGCATTGTCGTGCAGCAGGCAGGCTCCATTTGTCAGCATGCCTCTCCTCTTGTTCTGAATCCCCTCCGCAATTTTTTTAGGGTCTCACAGTATAGGATTTTCTTGGCTGAAATTGTGGTTTTGAACTTTTTGGCGGAGGGTGAAGAGGTGTGACGCCACTGTTGAGACTGCCTTTTGGTTTCAGGCGTGTAGTGTGCAACCCAAGTTTCATCTCCAGTAACGATGGAGCGGAGAAATTCATCTCCATGGAGTTTGCAGCGCCTCAAAAACTCTTGCCCGGCCTCCACTCGATTCAACTTGTGTTGGTCTGTCAGCTGTTTTGTGACCCACCTCGCGGACAGTTTCCGATATCCGAGGGTTTCTGTGATGGTTTCGTGTAGTAGAGATCTGGAGATTTGCGGAAACATCGCAGAAAGTTCATCCACAGTCAATCTGCGATCGTCACGGAGCGCATTTTCGATTTTTTCCACAATTTCGTCAGTCACAATTGAAGGTCTTCCGCTCCTCTGATCATCATGCACAGACGTACGACCGTTTTTAAACTCGCGACACCACTTGTACACACTCGTACGATTCATAGCTTTATCACCATATGCAGTTTTCACCTCATTATAAACCTCAACCGGAGGTTTTCCCTTCCAAACGAGATAACGGATGACGCCGCGTATTTCGCACTTGACGGGAGATTGGATCGACATTTTTCACGAAACGTGTTGTCGCGTCGACACTTCTCAACGTACTGACCTCGAACCGGTCTCGTTGCGGAGGGGAAGGGTCAGGCTACACGGAAGTGTAGCCAACATGTCGAAAATAAAATCCATCCGGTTGTGAGAGCCTCAGTACACTTACTTTCTGGATACGCCTCGTATTTTTTAATTTTGTTTTTATTTAACCTTTATCAATTTAACAACAGCGAATATAAATTAGTCAAGAGATTAGAATCATAGAACCAGTGAAATGATTGTATCATATTAATATAATATAATATAACATAATATAGCATCTAAACATACACAAGTTAATCAGTGCAAACCAGTGACAATTATAGAGTTTGTTTTTAATATCTATGCATTGGCTGGCTGCCCATTGGCTGGCTGCCCATTGGCTGGCTGCCCATTGGCTGGCTGCCCATTGGCTGGCTGCCCATGAAAAATAGCGCTTATTTTTTTACCATTAAATATGTTATTATGTCTCAATATTGCGGAAATACGTCAACAAAACTTAATTTGACTTAAATTATTTTTATAGTATTAAAAAATGGCCGCAATGTTCCCAGCCGTTGGGGAGTGCTGCGCAAATTCAAATTTTTATTTTAGCGATCGTGTAATTGGAATGTTTTGGTGAAATTAGGTCCTCTGAATTTTGAATTAACGGACTTTTACTGTATTCGGTCTTCAGCTGCGTCACAAATACTCATTCTAAAAAGTGATTTCTTGAATTAATTGTACAAACTTTTGAAACTGTCCAAATGAACTCCTTTCGAGATGTCAGTCGCGCACGTTATCTTCCTTTCAATTCATAACACCAATTTGGCATTTCTTAAATATTCATAATGAAATAATAATAAAAATGTGATATAATTTTCATACATTGCCTTGATCTTGCCATTTATTAAAGCATTATCAATTTTCATTAAGTATTTAAGTTCATTGTTCCATCACCAATCCGATAATAATATAATATTGTTGCCTCAAATAACTATTATACAATATAATAGAATAAATTGTAAATGATTTGTATAAATATAGCCAAGTATCATTTGTTTATTTGTTTTAGTCGTTATTCATAAATTATTATTATTAAGTTGGCAATGTTTTGAAATAGTGCACAATTATAATAATATTATATTGGATACGATAAGGTAAGCCATAACTTATGTACAAATTCAATTCGTTCGAGTAAAATTTATTATTGTGAATTCAGCATTTGATCGTATATTTTGTTATAATTTCATAAACCTAAAAGTTTTATGAATGTTGTTCAATTATTGTCTTTCTATTGTTATATAATATAGCAATAGAAAGTATTTATACCATATGGCAATAAAAAACCTAATTTACAAAGTTAGGTGTACTGAATTTTTTTTTTTGTAAAAAAAATGTATGTACTTCGTGCGCAGAAATTTAAAAAGTTAGCAAACGTGGGAAGACAAGCACATTGAAAACTGAGTAAGACAAAATGGGGGATTAACAAGAAGGAGTTTTATCCTCCCTTAACCCTTCCCTTACGGTGATAAAAATGAAACGCGTTTTCCGGTGTTGGGTAGTGAGTACGCGATCAAAAATTAGCGATTTTAAATCGGAAAAATAAGAACATTCATAGATAATCCCCTTAATTATTATAATTGAAGTTAAAAATTATAATAATTGAAATTTATTTGCTGAAAACATTAAAAAACCATCTGGCAACGCTCACGAAACGGGCGTAGATCTAGTCTCGTTGCCAGCTCAACAGCTACTGCGGCGCGGCAGGGTTGGTGGCTAACTCGGGCGTGGCTTACATTTGCGAGGTTGAGACAATTGCGCTCCTCGCTATTCAGTGACGTGTGCAAAAGTGAGATGCGAATATAGTGTCGCGCTTCCCGCATACTTTTCACCTATCGTCAAGACCCAAGATCGAGGCACTCACAGCGTTTAAATGCGCATTTGTTTCCGATATTCAGAAAATACTTACGATGTAGTCGATAAATTCTGATTATTATTAATATTATTTTTTAAATCAATGCGTAAATATATTATGGAGGAATACCTACTATAAAATCTTAACCTTGTATTTATAATATTTATAGAGATATTGATGGTTATTAGAAGCAACGTGTAGAAGATACCCAACACCGGGAAGGAAAGGTTAAACATACCGAGCATCGTGACTCCGATGATAACCTTGGACGATTCCTCCACATATATCTTTACGTGCCGTACTTCTCGGAACAGTTTGTCTCGTTTTGTCCTACACTCGATTAGTCAAGCACATTCAAAAATTATATTGTGCGTCACCCATCAACATCTCGGGTAAACGTAAGCCTTTCAATATATCTCCTTCAGTGTGGACGATATGTTCAAAGTTGAATTGGAAGAATCGTTGTTAGTTGACATCGTTGACAATCTGTCAGTTATATTCAGTTTTTTTAGGAAGGAGAATAGTTTAACATTCATAGAATGCGGTTAACACAATATTTTTAGGAAGGAGAATAGTTTAACATTCATAGAATGCGGTTAACACAATATTTTTAGGAAGGAGAATAGTTTAACATTCATAGTATGCGGTTAACACAATATTTTTTAGGAAGGAGAATAGTTTAACATTCATAGTATGCGGTTAACACAATATTTTTAGGAAGGAGAATAGTTTAACATTCATAGTATGCGGTTAACACAATATTTTTAACCCTTACCACTCCAATTTTACACCAATATGTGTTTGCAGCAGAATCGTTAAATTTTATAATTCTAAAAAAATAAATAAATGTACGAACTCAAAGTAAGCGCACGGGTTGCGTGTCAAATTTGACATTCAAAGTGAGAGTAAGCGCATCGTCGGTCAGCTGACAACTGAGCTAAAGTATACTTGTCGCCTGTGCGCTGACAACTGAGTGCTAAGAGTGAAAAGATTGTTGTATAAGACTCAAATAACGAATAGGTTTTATAAAATAGGACTTGCCTAGTATTTAAATTAAATGCCTCCTGATTGTTACGTAAAAGGTAACAAATTGACAGAAAGGTAGAGGATGGAATGCATAAAGAAATTATATTTATTATGTTCCGTAATTAATAAGTTATCTTTTAACAACACTTGTTCAATTGAAAAAACATTATATTCTTTTCCTCTACACCTAATATGCATTAAATCGCAATCCTAATCTGTAATCCTAAGAGGTCGGGTCACCCATCCTGTGGATGGGTGACCCGACCCCTCACCATGTATTCGTTTCTTTATTACAAGTTGTTACATTTAAACAAACTTACCATCGTGTTAATTTGAAATCAAAGTACCACAATGAGGAGAGATCGCTCTCGAGAGAATTGACAGATTTATGTTCTTCTTTATTTATACCAGGAATACCTTAACTCATATCAGTTAAAAGTTTTAATTAGCAACGGAAAAACGAATTGGAAATCAAATAAGATTTAAACTTTAAAAATGGATTCACATTCCCTCGCCTCATTTACCTACGAGTGAATTGTGCCTCTTTCGATGACCCCGTGCCGTGGATACACGAATATAAATTCATTGTCATTATCGCTAAAAACTCAAATAACTATATTATCTTTGTGTATATTTTGCTCACAATAATAAATTTTACATATTTAAAGTACAACTCATATATACATAACATATATCAACCAGTTTAGAGCTCTCTTTAAAATGGAAAATAAAAATAAATGCTTGAAAGTTTGATATGATTGTTTTATTTATTATGATTATTTCCTTTTACTAATGAAGCTGTTCCCGTCCTGTAAATTGAGTCGGTATCATCCGCTACGCTGACGATGCAACAATCCTAGAGTCTGTATCATCCGCTACGCTGACGATGCAACAATCCTAGAGTCTGTATCATCCGCTACGCTGACGATGCAACAATCCTAGAGTCTGTATCATCCGCTACGCTGACGATGCAACAATCCTAGAGTCGGTATCATCCGCTACGCTGACGATTCAACAATCCTTGAGTCGGTATCATCCGCTACGCTGACGATGCAACAATCCTTGAGTTGATATCATCCGCTACGCTGACGATGCAACAATCCTAGTCAGTATCATCCGCTACGCTGACGATGCAACAATCCTAGTCAGTATCATCCGCTACGCTGACGATGCAACAATCCTAGAGTCGGTATCATCCGCTACGCTGACGATTCAACAATCCTTGAGTCGGTATCATCCGCTACGCTGACGATGCAACAATCCTTGAGTTGATATCATCCGCTACGCTGACGATGCAACAATCCTAGTCAGTATCATCCGCTACGCTGACGATGCAACAATCCTAGTCAGTATCATCCGCTACGCTGACGATGCAACAATCCTAGTCAGTATCATCCGCTACGCTGACGATGCAACAATCCTAGTCAATATCATCCGCTACGCTGACGATGCAACAATCCTAGAGTCGGTATCATCCGCTACGCTGACGATGCAACAATCCTAGAGTCTGTATCATCCGCTACGCTGACGATGCAACAATCCTAGAGTCGGTATCATCCGCTACGCTGACGATGCAACAATCCTTGAGTCGGTATCATCCGCTACGCTGACGATGCAACAATCCTTGAGTTGGTATCATCCGCTGTGCTGACGATGCAACAATCCTTGCGGAGTCTGAAGACGACCTCCAAAATAGGCTTCATATGTTCCATCACAAAAATATATTATGACAATATCTATAAAAAAACTCAAATGTTTAAGATTCTAAAAAAATCCCAGCTTCTTATTGATCACAAACATGTTAAACAAGTGATGGAATTTAAATATCTCTGTGTCAATTTGCTCAGGTACAATTGCCAGCAGAGTAGAAGTCATTTACGGTTTCAAAGCTCAAATACACACCGAAGCAATGGCTCCTTTCTCAGGGCATTGCCGAGTCTGCGAGAGTATTATTGTAAGTTGGGAAACAGTGGTCTAGTGGGGAGATTTTATTGTCTAAGAATTGTTACGTTTCAATACAGAATTCTTGATGTGTATGCATCATATACATAGTCTTGCCATAAATTCTGTTACAAAGTGTTTGAATTATTATAAAAAAAACAGTGAATCTTCCAAATGATTTATTATATTGTTAGCCTTACACACATATCATCTTAAATGTAAAAATACATCTTTTTCAAAATGTCCTCCCCTTGCCTTCATACAGGCCGTTAAACGTGATGGCCAATACGCACGATGTCCATTGGAAAATTGGCCACCGATTTCTTCAATGATTGTTTCAGACTCTCCAAATTTGGATGTCGTCTGCTACAGGCCATGTTCTCCAACACTGACCACAATTTGTATTCCAGTGGATTTAAATCTGGGCTTCCAGAAGGCCGATCTTCAGCTCTAATAAACTCTGGTGTATAAATTTCTAGCCATTGCTGTGTGGACTTTGCCTTGTGGGCTGGAGCAGAATCTTGTTGAAAGATCCAATGACCTGAATTAAACATGGTCTCATAAAAGGCTTGACAACCTTCTCCAAAATGTAATTTTGGTATAAATTTGCACTTGTCTTCACACCCTGAGCACAATAATGTAGTTCAGTAGTCCCTTCGTATGAGACACCCCACCAAACCATCACAGATCCTGGATGATGACCTCTCTGAACTCTATGAATGACTTGAGCGGCCTCTCGATAGCTATGTGCGTACACCCGAACATTTGAACATTTTATAATTTTCTACAATGTTGAAATTTTTTTCGTCGGAAAAATGAATTTTGCGATGCATATTGTTTACGTACCGGTGAATCAGTTGTTTAGCTCTGGTCTTCCTGATGTCCCTCAAAGATGGAGTAAGCAAGTGTCCAGTGCTTCTCCGGTAAGCCCCCATTTGTGGTCGACCACTTCTTTGCCGATCTTCAATACTTTGAGTATCCTTGAATCGATTAATAGTACGATATACAAACTGACGATTGATACCCAAAGATTTTAAAGTATTAAAAATGTCTCCCGGCGTCTTCCCAACTTTACATGATGCAATTACAGCGATACGGTTTTCTTTACCGCCCCACTCCATGTTAACTGGTCAACGTTCAGTGAGTAACTGATTATAGCAATACCACAAGGGATAGAGAAAAAAAACAGCAGATAGAAACCTAAAAAAAGGTTTTAGGTTTCTACCTGCTGTTTAGATTTATGAGTGTTTGAATTTGTGTAACAGTATTTATGGCAGGACTATGTACAAATATTGTCTAAGGATGGTTATGTTTCAATACAGAGTTCTTAATGTGTATGCATCATATACAAATATTGTCTAAGGATTGTTACGTTTCAATACAGAGTTCTTAATGTGTATGCATCATATACAAATATTGTCTAAGGATTGTTACGTTTCAATACAGAGTTCTTAATGTGTATGCATCATATACAAATATTGTCTAATGATTGTTACGTTTCAATACAGAGTTCTTAATGTGTATGCATCATATACAAATATTGTCTAATGATTGTTACGTTTCAATACAGAGTTCTTAATGTGTATGCATCATATACAAATATTGTCTAATGATTGTTACAAAATCAATACAGAGTTCTTAATGTGTATGCATCATATACAAATATTGTCTAATGATTGTTACGTTTCAATACAGAGTTCTTAATGTGTATGCATCATATACAAATATTGTCTAATGATTGTTACAAAATCAATACAGAGTTCTTAATGTGTATGCATCATATACAAATATTGTCTAATGATTGTTACAAAATCAATACAGAGTTCTTAATGTGTATGCATCATATACAAATATTGTCTAAGGATTGTTACGTTTCAATACAGAGTTCTTAATGTGTATGCATCATATACAAATATTGAGTGTGGTTAAATTATGTACGTGACGTGTTGCTACTGTTATTTTTTTCTTTTTTGTTTATTTAACCCTTGAGATGCGAGGTGCGGATAAATTCGAATCACTATGTATGTCTATCAAGTGCGAGGTTCGAATTTATCCCACGCTCTGTAAAAAACGCAGGTTTCGAATGCGAGGTGCGGCTATATCCGAATACTATCGAGTAGACCTTATTTCCCAACTCCTGACATTCACATGGTCTTTCTACAGGTGTTTCAAATTTTGTCAAGAATTTGTCACCGAAAATGAGTCTCGCCCTTGAGATTTGTTTATACAAATATAAAAAACATTGTCAATGTTTGACTCGAGATTCTACGTAGGATAAAATAGGATAAAGTGTGAAATAAAACAAGATGTTTTGTCAAACGTGGACCCTTTATTATAATATATATGTAACATAACATAGTGAACTAGAACACTCATTAGTCAACATTAACATCACTGCCGTTTCATGTACAGTACAGTACAGTACAGAGGTTGAAACATTAATTACATAGTTCTTAGGTAAACCCATCGGCCTATCCTCTAGCACGGTGCTTCTTAACACTTCGAGCTCTTGGAAGAGTTCACCAAATGCTTATCGAGATTTCGTTATTCCACTTATTGCATTAATCCCCGCTACACGTGTTTCTACCTCCTATCCCGAGGCTCTCTTCAGGCTGCACGATCCCGGCTTGTTACGAGACCAGTACTTATAATCAGACTGGTGTCACGTTACTTTGCTATGGATCACCCACATTGAAAGTGTGTGTGGTCTATTGATGCAGATTTAATTATTAATAAATTTATTAAAATATTCTATACAAATATTTTTTATGAATTCAATATTATTAATGCAAAGGAAAGTGTAGCGGGTATTAATGTATTGTAACAAAATGATTTATTGTTAAATATCATAATATGAAGTTCTAGATTAAAGCTGACACCTTTGATAAATAGCTTACTGACACTTTTGAGAGTTGTCACATTGAAACATGAAACATGGGCACACTTCGAGTGCTCGTCTCGTCGCGTTGTTCAAAAGTTAATGTGAAACATTTGAAAAATACAAAATGTCGGTGCGTTTTGAACAAAATGAAATAATATCAATATAAAAATATTATAATAAATGTACAAAATAACATTTGAGACGTAAAGAAATACACAAAAGTAAAAATATAACAAATCCTCATAATAATATATCAATGGATAAAAAATACAACAAATACACAACACAACACAGCAAAACTATAAAAACATTAATCTTAAATAATATAATAGAATAAATGTAACATAGGAAACCACAACCATAATAAGTAAGACTAAATAATAATAAATTAAACATATCACATTGTTTTGGAAAGTGGAACTGTTTTGGCTTTCTGCACCGTAACACACTGCGGAACGGCTGCGGGGCACTCGCCAGAGCCTCGAGGAAGATCGGGCGAGAGCTGGGACCGTGCAATGCATTCATCTAAATCTATTTTGCCTTTGTCTCGTGTAATAAACCTAACAATGGCAAGTTTGATAGGGTTAAATTGAAAGAGAATTTTGATATCTCGACAGAAAAAGAAATATCTCATTTCATTTGCGACGACCTCATGTATGAGCTTGTCCCCAATATCCAACATGAAGTAAATCAATAAACCTAACAATGGCAAGTTTGATAGGGTTAAATTGAAAGAGAATGTTGATATCTCGACAGAAAAAGAAATATCTCATTTCATTTGCGACGACCTCATGTATGAGCTTGTCCCCAATATCCAACATGAAGTAAATCAATAAACCTAACAATGGCAAGTTTGATAGGGTTAAATTGAAAGAGAATGTTGATATCTCGACAGAAAAAGAAATATCTCATTTCATTTGCGACGACCTCATGTATGAGCTTGTCCCCAATATTCAACATAAAGTAAATCAATAGACCTAACAATGGCAAGTTTGATAGGGTTAAATTGAAAGAGAATGTTGATATCTCGACAGAAAAAGAAATATCTCATTTCATTTGCGACGACCTCACGTATGAGCTTGTCCCCAATATCCAACATGAAGTAAATCAATAGACCTAACAATGGCAAGTTTGATAGGGTTAAATTGAAAGAGAATGTTGATATCTCGACAGAAAAAGAAATATCTCATTTCATTTGCGACGACCTCATGTATGAGCTTGTCCCCAATATCCAACATGAAGTAAATCAATAAACCTAACAATGGCAAGTTTGATAGGGTTAAATTGAAAGAGAATGTTGATATCTCGACAGAAAAAGAAATATCTCATTTCATTTGCGACGACCTCACGTATGAGCTTGTCCCCAATATCCAACATGAAGTAAATCAATAGACCTAACAATGGCAAGTTTGATAGGGTTAAATTGAAAGAGAATGTTGATATCTCGACAGAAAAAGAAATATCTCATTTCATTTGCGACGACCTCATGTATGAGCTTGTCCCCAATATTCAACATGAAGTAAATCAATAGACCTAACAATGGCAAGTTTGATAGGGTTAAATTGAAAGAGAATGTTGATATCTCGACAGAAAAAGAAATATCTCATTTCATTTGCGACGACCTCACGTATGAGCTTGTCCCCAATATCCAACATGAAGTAAATCAATAGACCTAACAATGGCAAGTTTGATAGGGTTAAATTGAAAGAGAATGTTGATATCTCGACAGAAAAATAAATATCTCATTTCATTTGCGACGACATCACGTATGAGCTTGTCCCCAATATCCAACATGAAGTAAATCAATAGACCTAACAATGGCAAGTTTGATAGGGTTAAATTGAAAGAGAATGTTGATATCTCGACAGAAAAAGAAATATCTCATTTCATTTGCGACGACCTCATGTATGAGCTTGTCCCCAATATTCAACATGAAGTAAATCAATAGACCTAACAATGGCAAGTTTGATAGGGTTAAATTGAAAGAGAATGTCGATATCTCGACAGAAAAAGAAATATCACATTTCATTTGCGACGACCTCACGTATGAGCTTGTCCCCAATATCCAACATGAAGTAAATCATTTTTAATTTTATACGAAACCAATAAGTATTAAAAACCCACCACGATTTTATCATGGTGCGATGTCGTAATACTGAAATTGAAAATAATAGCATTTGTAACCAAACAAAATACTGTTTACTTATGGAAATAAAACAAAATACATCTTTTATTTATTCTTGTTTTCCGTGCCACTTTATAATTTTATTTTTATTAACACACATTTATGAACATGTGTTTTGGATATTAAACATTCAAGCAAGTTTATTTTTATATATATACCCGCATGTACTGTTTTCTCATATTTATCGTTTAATTCAATAAATTCCTTCAAAAACGATAGGTAGAGGTTTCAATGTACGTATTAAAGAGTTGAAGTTACTCGTAAAGGGGTCAAAGATTGTATTCATAGACTATACAGTAATTGTAATGCAGCCTGATATGATCATTGGGTTGACTATAATTGTCCATACTATCTTAGCTATCCTAGACTATCATCACAAATTCTAGATTGTAATATGGATCACAAATTCTAGATTGTAATATGGATCACAAATTCTAGATTGTAATATGGATCACAAATTCTAGATGGTAATATGGATCACAAATTCTAGATTGTAATATGGATCACAAATTCTAGATTGTAATATGGATCACAAATTCTAGATTGTAATATGGATCACAAATTCTAGATTGTAATATGGATCACAAATTCTAGATTGTAATATGGATCACAAATTCAAAGTACTCGTACTTTCAATAACTCACTATTATGTAGAAAAAGACAATGAGCCAAGTTGGAAAATGATCATGGTAATTGTCCACTTTACATTAAAACTGACGCACAATATTGGGAGCAGAATATCATCCATATTTAGATATATCATTAGATAGTTAAACCCTTTTAATACTTTATTCGAGGGAGCAAGCGATTCGACAAAATTAAGTGGAAATTATTAAGAGGGTAGTATTTAAAGTGTAAATTCTAATATGGAGGCTTTTTCAGGGAAAATAATTAAGGGAGGGAAACATGTTAAACGGGAGGATCTCAAGTGGGTAAAAGTATCTCTTTAACCCTTCCCTTACGGTGATAAAAATGAAACGCGTGTTCCGGTGTTGGGTAGTGAGTACGCGATAAAAAATTAACGATTTTAAATCGGAAAAATAAGAACATTCATAGATAATCCCCTTAATTAATTATAATTGAAGTTAAAAATTATAATAATTGAGATTTATTTGCTGAAAACATTAAAAAACCATCTGGCACCGCTCACGGAACGGGCGTAGGTCTAGTCTCGTTGCCAGCTCAACAGCTACTGCAGCGCGGCAGGGTTGGGGGCTAACTCGGGCGTCGCTTACACTTGCGAGGTGGAGACAATTGCGCTCCTCGCTATTCAGTGACGTATGCAAAAGTGAGATGCGAATATAGTGTCGCGCTTCCCGCATACTTTTCACCTATCGTCAAGACCCAAGATCGAGGCACTCACAGCGTTTAAATGCGAATTTGTTTCCGATATTCACAAAATACTTACGATGTAGTCGATAAATTCTGATTATTATTAATATATTTTTTTAAATCAATGCGTAAATATATTATGGAGGAATACCTAGAATCTTAACCTTGTATTTATAATATTTATAGAGATATTGATGGTTATTAGAAGCAACGTGTAGAAGATACCCAACACCGGGAAGGAAAGGTTAAAAGAGTTACGAAGTAAAATTGTTCATCTCGAGAAAGTCAGCTCTACACACTAATACTTAATACTTTACAGTTAAAATATTTCCTACTTAAATATCCATCTAACAACAACAAATTGACTATAAACGTACAATGGAAAATCTAAATTTTCGTACCTAACATTAAATATTGTAATACTTCGTAACTTTATATGTACGAGTATATACAAAATGTTATCATTTTAAAAATAAATTACTAATTCACATAATTGGACTTATTTTGTATATATGGAAAACTATCGCATATTTTACCTTTTGAGATATTTAATGAAAAATTACGATACGTTGTACGGACTTGTATGGAATTAATTGTTCTCAAGACAAAATTGAACTATGAAATAAATCTTTTATTAATATAATATTTTTCCACATATTTATTTAAACGGTCAAATGACTTTTTTGATACAATAAGGAAACAATTGCCAATCAAAATTGATATTTAAGCTGTTATACAATTGAATTAAAACAGTAAAAGACTAACCCAACACAATAAAAAAGCAAACCCGCATCATTTACTCAATTCATCTTAACTTTTCTATATGTAAGTCCATACAATGGCCAATCTGTGTAGTCTTATTGTGTAGGAGTTAAGACATACGCGGATAAGATTTAAGGAATTCCCCTGCCGTACAAGCGAGGCTTTACTGCATTTAGTTTTCCCGTTTTGAGCATTTTTGTACTTTTTTGGTATCGATTTCAGTTCCCGATAAAATATAAACGAAAAAACACATCTGATTTCTAAGATAAAAGTAAAAATGGCTACATTTAAGGTCCTATTTGAGTTTGAACTATTTTTTAATAAATTAGTGACAGCCACACAAAACAGCACAATTTACATGAAAATATATTTTTTCCATTTCCTAAAAACTAGTTTCTCTATTCAATTATTTATACTCCATCTTATTCTAATTAATGGACATAGATTATTTTATATACAGCAGAACCTCCGTATCCGGCCTGAATGGTGATGAAGGTGGTCTGGAAAAATCCGGATAATCGATGGGATGAAACATTTATTTTATAATATTATCTACGAGGCGTATCCAGAATGTAAGTGTACTGAGGCTCTCACGACCGGATGGATTTTATTTTCGACATGCTGGCTACACTTCCGTGGAGCATGACTCTTCCCCTCCGCAACGAGACCGGTTCGAGGTCAGTACGTTGAGAAGTGTCGACGCGACAACACGTTTCGTGAAAAATGTCAAACCAATCTTCCGCCAAGTGCGAAATTTTGTAAAAAGGCAAGAGTTTTTGAGGCGCTGCAAACTCCGTGGAGATGAATTTCTCCGCTCCATCGTTACTGAAGATGAAACTTGGGTTGCACACTACACGCCTGAAACCAAAAGGCAGTCTCAACAGTGGCGTCACACCTCTTCACCCTCCGCCAAAAAGTTCAAAACCACAATTTCAGCCGAGAAAATCATGGCATCCGTGTTTTGGGACTGTCAAGGCATAATTTTAATTGAATATATGCCTCGAGAGGAGACCATCAACTCTGCAAGATACTGTGAGACCCTAAAAAAATTGCGAAGGGCGATTCAGAACAAGAGGAGAGGCATGCTGACAAAGGGAGTCTGCCTGCTGCACGACAATGCAAGACCACACACGGCCAACGCCACGAAGGAACTGCTCGCCTCGTTTAAATGGGATGTCCTGAACCATCCCGCGCATTCCCCTGACCTAGCACCTTCAGATTACTATCTCTTTACCTCCCTGAAGCTGCACATGGGTGGAAAAAGGTTTTCAACCGACGAGGAGGTAAATGAGGTGGAGAAGTGGACGGAGGGGTTGGCGGGAAACTACTTCGAGGAAGGCATCAAAAAGTTGATACCCCGCTTCACCACCTGCATTGAGAGGAATGGCGACTATGTCGAAAAATAGCTGACATATGTACTACGGTAACCACCTAATTTTTTTGTTTAAATAAAAAAATTGTAACCTACAAAAATTCAGTACACTTAGTTTCTGGATATGCCTCGTAGTAAAAATGTATCATTTAAGGAAATACATAATATTATACATCTTGAAATATTAAATATAAATTTAATACATACCTAAATACTTTTTTCTTAAAAATTTGATTATTGACTTCTGCCTAAAGGTAGCTGTCTTTTTCATAGCCACCAAATCACATACGAGACATATAAGTTGTTTCGAGTCACATTGTTCCTATCTGCAAATCACTTCGTGGCAACCTCGAAGCGTTCAAAAACTTCAGAATACGTAGGCCCAATATTCTGCCCTTCGGTAATCTCCTCTTGGTCTTGTTCCTCTAAGGGAAAGTCTGATATTTTTTCATCAGTCAAAATTTTAAATCCAGAATCGTTCGCATCACAATTTAACCACTCTTGCTTAAATATAATTAAATTGTATTTGTAAAATTCCTACTCTTCAATAGATAACACTGTGTCGCAACACATTTGTATAATCCGCTATTTTCCTTTTTTTATATTAACTTAGTCCAATCCGGATAGTGGAGGTTCGACTGTATTTAAGTTAACTCGCTATTATCAATATAATATAATATTTACAATAAATTAAATAAGTCAACAATAATTATAACAATAAATTCACAACACAATACACACTGCATGACCCTGCGATTCAATGGAGACACCACTTAAGTAATCTTATTAAGAAATAAATACAATACTTGATTCCCATTCTACCTCAAAAATAATTATTATTAAAGGCGCTCAAGGGCGCTCAATAATTGCACTATACACTAAGGCCTCGGCCACACAGGTAGGAGCCTCGCTCGGTGCTTAGAGCTAGGTGACATATCCTAGCGAACCAACGCACCCCATACTATCGCAATGGCCACACTGCACACCACGCTACGTGACTATTAGTCACCTAGTAGCGTAGCTCTAAGCACCAAGCGAGGCTCCTACCTGTGTGGCCGAGGTCTAATTGTCTTAAAAGAGATTTTTGCGCAATTTGGAAGCAGATTAAACCCCAATACTCTCTTCACAGGGCAGCACATTATTGTTTAGAACTGTTTTGCGCAATTTGGAAGCAGATTAAACCCCAATACTCTCTTCACAGGGCAGCACATTATTGCTTAGAACTGTTTTGCGCAATTTGGAAGCAGATTAAACCCCCAATACTCTCTTCACAGGGCAGCACATTATTGTTTAAAACAGTTTTGACTTAAGAATAAAATAATTTCGCTACAATACATATAAATGTTAATAAAAACATCTCTTAATGATATCAAAATAATGATTTTGCAACATATTCAATTATAATTCGAAAATTAATAAAGACCAACGAACTCATAAAAAAATATGATTCTTTGATAGGAAAAAATATTCCATAATATTCTTTATGGAATATTTGTTCCTATTAAAAAACATATTTCAACCCGGAAGTTACAAGTTCGGTTCCCGGCAGAAGTCAATTTATATTAAAAAGGGTTCCAGTTTGGTTTTGACTCAAGGCCATTTTAACATTTTCTGGCAGGTTGGAAGAGATTGAAATAATTTTTTTTTCTTTGTTTCTTAATTACCTCAGTTAGTCATCACTTGGATATGATCCTGCAAAACTTATAAAATACTGAAGCACTTTCATCTTACATGCGAATAATCAAAAAAAATTTAAGGATAGCTGCCATTTTGTTATTTATTGACTTTTCAAAAATATTATATTTTCCCCCGTAACCATATTTATAAAGACTATAAATATTTATTGATGCTGTCAATTTTCATCTTTAGTGAATGTGAATTGAATTTACTCTATTTTTAATAAGGAAAATCGATAGTTCTATATTCTTTATTTATTTGTTCAGTGCCAAATGTTTGGCCATACAATAATGCCTTGTCGAACTGCGGGTGAGGCTTAGTTCCGTAGCTATATATATACCCAAAACTGTTTACATAATATACCATATTTTGATTCTTAAATGGGTATTTAGGTGAACAAATTCTATATTGATTGTGAAGGGATTAGGAGTAGTTTCAACCTCGAATCCCTTCAAAAAATAAATTAATATATTCACCTAGATCAAAGGTTCCCAAAGTGGTTGATATCAGCAAAAATAGACCCCCTTACTAACATATTGCTATTTGTTTGTTACTTCAAAATATCTACGATTCCAATAGGTACCTAATTAAGAAGTAAAATATCTATGATTCCAATAGGTACCTAATTAAGAAGTAAAATATCTATGATTCCAATAGGTACCTAATTAAGAAGTAAAATATCTTTAGCGCAAGCGCTATTTTGATACGTCGTGATGATTTTGATTTGTTTGTATTTAAAATAAAATACGTCGATTCAGGAATGCGATAAAAGTGAGAGTGAATAGTCGGTAAATAATAACAAGTGCCTTTATTCATCGATAAGTAGGTATATATAGAATTTCAGAACGGGGCGCGTGACTGCGTCCGCGGTATATCTCCATCTCACTCCTGCGCGTGCTGAGGTGGTCGCAAGCGCTGCGGATACTACAGTGGGTAGGATATTTATTGTCGAAACGGCGAGACGGCGTGATATGTTCTCTTTCTACCTTGGAATGCGATGTAAATATTATTTGCGTGTAAACAGTGTTGACGTTTCTGGTATGTGACAATTGTACATATCCAGAGGTTGATTCATCGGTCGTTGACCCTGCATGTTAACAATATTTAGGGATGTGGGTACCCTACATATCTATGTTTCCAATAGGTACCTAATTAAGAAGTCAAATCATTTAAAAAAAAACATTTTTTGATAAAAACACATTCTCGTACATACCAAACTTGTGAACGAAAAAAGGTAAAACTGTCATTAAAAGAGTCTATTTTTGCTTTAATTTTCGTCAGCGCAGATTTCAATACTAAATGTCGCAGAAGATCCGCAGTCCTTTTATCTTTTTCAATCCTTAATTACAAATGATTAAAATGAAAAGTTTGATATCTAGTGAAATATTTAATATCGAGTACTGTACAAACTTAATTAATTTGAGTAAGTAAAGTAAATGACTGGGGGGGAGACGGTTTTAAAAGTTTTTGATAAAGGGGTCATCGGCCGAAAAAAGTTTAGGAACTCGTAGATGACGTAGATAGTCATTTAAGAATCAAAATGTAACTGTACTTATACACATTTTAGTGTTTATCTATCCACAGAGCTAAGCTTCACCCATAGTTTGATAAGGCTATTGTATGGCAAAACAGCTGTCACTGAGTAAATAAATAATAATGAATATTATTAACGTATAATAATTTATAGAAATAATCCCAGGTGGCCGGACTGCTGGAATGGGGCATCAAGCGATGATGGAGAGATGATGAGAAGGGAGCTATAGTATTTGCGGTTATTTTCAAATAATAAAAAAGCTAAAGGTGTTCTGAATCCAATTATAATAAGCGCCCAATTTGAAAACAATCTGTTAAAAATCTCTAAGAATGACCAATTAGAAACTTTAACATAGAAATAACCTTAAAGTTTTCAAGTTCTTTTTTGTAATAAATATAAAGTTAAACAGGCGAAATAGTGTTAACCTTGTATAAACAAAACTCTTACATCAGTTTATACAGCCGCCACTGTACACTGTACGAAGCAGTCAGGAATACTTCAAATTAGGACATTAAATTCAAAAGTCTCCAATTTGAAATATGTATGTATAATATATTACATGGAATACTTAGCAACAGTGGTGTGTATAAACTTTTATGTGCTGACTGTGATAATTTCTATATAGGAAAGACAGGAAGATCTTTTGAAAAGAGATTTCGTGAACACAAATCTGCCTTAACAAATCCTCTAATTTATTCTGAAATGGCTAATCATTGTCACCGTGATAATCATACTTTTTCTATCGATGATGCCAAATTCTTACATATTAGCGGCAACGGAAATAAATTGGACAGATTAGAGGCCCTAGACATTTCTAAGTCAGTAAACCGATCGGAGCATCTGTTGAACAGTTATTTCCCCAAAATCTCCCCGCTCTTGGCCGAAATTATCCCTAGCCTTCCTCACCCCCCAGCCTCCAACCGTTGAAGCGTCTATATCGGTACCAGTTCGAACAGCATTTAGTCTTGTTTGCGCTCCCCTGAAGATGAGGTGAAAGCCTTGAAACCGGTAGGGTTATACCGTCACAAAAAAGTGGAATAAACAGTGTTTGTTGAAAATAAATTACAATATCAATTCCAATTTTGTTGCCTTGTAAGAAGAAAAACAGTGACTGCATACAGAACGTGATCTGGGAATATATTTTATCTGATCAAGGTTTTTTAGAACAATTTATGGCACGGTAAATATAATATAATATAATCCTCATTGCCTGGTTTTATAAAGAGAGTTTACTTCTTTCTTTGGAATGGCGGTGAGCCCTCTTGGCGAAAAAAATAACCTCCACACGACAAATTAAAAAATGTCTGCCCTCTGAATAGTGTTATTGTTAAAGCAGAAGTCATTCGATGCTATGGACGAGGTCTTTTGAATTTTTTGTAGGGAGACGTCCGCCGAGTGGGCTCGCCGCCATTCTACAGAAAGTAGTAGACTCTCATTTATGGGAGAAAAATACGAACCTAGCGAGGATTATATTTCCATGCCATAAATTGTTAAAGATAAAGATTTTTTCAACAGTTTTTTTTGCTTAAATCTAATACAAAGTTACCTGGATTATACATTTTTAAGGAAAAATAGCTTAAATTTGATAAAAAATTAATTTGATGGATAAGTAGGTAATTTACTTATACGGTATAACTTGAATATTTATTGCTTTACACGTATTTCAAGATATAAATATGCACAACGGAAATTGAAAAATAAATCTTTAACTTTAAATTTGGAGGTGCACGGCCGAGCGGTAACGCACTGCACTTCTGTGCGGAAGGTCGTCGGTTCAAACCCCGCGCTGTGCTTCTGCCCTCGAATGACACAGGCATTTTTTTCGTCTATTATTCGAGGGTATAAGGACTTTTGACTTCGGTCATATATATTCTTTTTATTTTTTAATTATATTATCTAATTAGTATTTCAACATTATTCATAAAAGTTTAACACGTTCCGTGCCGCAGTACATTTTGAGAAAATAAGTACCTGCGCCACTAAACAAATTATAGTTTATATTATGTATACATATATAGGCTTCATAAATAATTATTTATTTTTAAAAATAAACAGATTTTAGGTGTTATTGTGAGCGTAGCGCGGCGTCGTACGGTAATACATGTATATACAACATAAACTTTTGTAGTCCAAACAAATTGTAGCATGCCTAATTTATTACTTATTATATTTTTTATTTATTTATGTAATATGCTATAGTGTTACGCCATAACATAATAATCTCTTATGATTACTGAGACAATAGCTCCAAAAAAAAGGGTCACAATGTTGCGTAGACAATGCACCCTCATAAATTTCCAGACTGCGACAAATGGATGGCCCCATTCATTATGTTATCCCTGGAATCTCTTCTATACCCCCTAGCCTAATTGTAGAGGCTAGTTTATCCTTGAAAAAAATAAACCGTAATAGCTTGCTCATGTACACCTGGAGGTTTATTAAAAATAATTGCATTTTCAAACAAAATTTTGGAAGTTTTTATGTGCATTATATTCAGGGGCGCCGTATAGGTCACATTCAATGTTAAAATTCCTAGTAAATGTGACCGCTGGCGCACTGGGACTGTTTATAAAAAAAAAAACACGTAGGTCACCGGTGACCTATGTGGCGCCCTGGTCAAAAACACGGTAGGTCACCGGTGACCTACGCGGCGCGGAACGTGTTAATGACATTGTATGAATTTCAGTGGAATCTAAATATTTTAACGTTTATCATGGAAAGTTATAAAATGTGAGGATGTAAAATCTGGGATAAACTGTACACGTATATTGATTGAATGACAAATAAATAAAATAACGTCCGCAGTGCAGTGCAGTGCAGTGCAGTGCAGTAACTGTTTTCTCTCTCACAAGACCAGTTAACAATTACCAGTACAAAATATTCATTTATATTCCTAGTTTATTTTTATTGGGAAAAAAATATTTCAGTTATTTTAAGAATGAAATATTTCCAAAGTTAACAGATTATCAGGATCTAACATTCTTAAAATCACTGTAGAGTAGTAATCATTTCAAATATTACAATTTTCAGTACAATTAATACAAATATTTTAGATATTTTAAAAATACTATACAATCATGTTTCATCGTCAAACTTATTTTAATTTTACACAATAAATAATCTGTTCTTGACTTGTTCTTTGGTAAACAGATTTGAGGTTTTTGTATAATTTCTTGTGACTATTTTTATTTGTTTACAAATAAATAAAATAAATATTAAAATATAAACAGTTTAACTATACAGTGGAACCTCTCATAACGAGCACCTCTCATAACGAGTAATTCGCATAACGAGCTAAACAGATTGTGAAAAAAATGCTCCCTTAACGAGCGACATTTCGCATAACGAGTGACGCAGAAAGGGGAAGTCCCATCTTCACGTCACTCACTTGTGAGCCGGGACTTCCGCGCCAGTGCGTCAGTCTCTGGTTAGCACTCGTTCCGCTAGCACGTTAGTGTCACATGTGATCACACATTTTTCCAAACTTGTGTTCAGACATTATTTGTAATTTTTTTTGTGCAAAGTTTAATAACCCTTGCAAAAATGTCCCTGAAGAAAAAGCCACAAGAAGACAGCCATAAGAGAATAAAAGTAACTGTAGAAATGAAACGTAAAATCATTGAAAAGCGAGAACGATGTGTGAGCGTGGCTGATCTAGCGCGCACATACAATCGGTCTACATCAACGATTTGCTCTATCCTCAAGAACAAGGACAAAATTAAGAAGATAGATGCTTCAAAGGGAGTTTTAAGAATGTCTACGAAACGGTTACCTATTCTTGATGATGTTGAAAGGTTGCTTCTCATATGGATAAACGAAAAGTAATTGCAAGGCGATACTATTAACGAAAACATCATTTGTGAGAAGGCGCAAGTTATTTTCGTCGACCTCGTTAAGAAGACGCCAGGATCATCAACTGCCGAAAAAGAAGTACAATTTAAGGGAAGTCATGGATGGTTCGAGAAATTTAAGAGAAGAACCGGCATCCACAGCGTTGTGAGGCATGGTGAAGCAGCAAGCTCTGACACAAAGGCAGCAGAGTACTTCATCAGCGACTATAAGAAGCTCGTAGATTCTGGATGTTACCGGATTTTACTTCTAGTAAAAAAGAATAAATTATTTGTCATAAATAAAAAACTAGTTATTTCGATTTTTTTATTGTTTTTTGCAAATTTAAATCGCATTCCGGGTTGTTACGCTCCTTAACAATTTATAAGTATGTAATTTTATTTGAATAAACGTTCAAAATAAAAAAAATTGAGTATTTTTTTCGGCATGGAACGCATTATCGTATTTTACATAGATTTATATGGGAAAAATTGTTTCGCTTAACGAGTGTTTCACATAACGAGTAAGATTCTGGAACGAATTATTCTCGTTATGAGAGGTTCCACTGTATCATATTTTGATGCTAATTTGTGTGATCTAATATTGATTGATCTTTTGATTTATAAAATTAATAAATTCACCGTTGCAGCGGAGTATTTATTTTTTATATAAAATGAAAATATTATAATAAATTAACAAACATTTGCTGCTTTTTTTTAGAAATAAAAAAATCTACGATTTTTTTTATATTAAAAAAAATTATACAGCTATCCATCGTTACACGTCGAAAATAAAATCCATCCGGTCGTGAGAGCCTCAGTACACTTACTTTCTGGATACGCCTCGTAGATAGTGTCGGTGCTGCCAAGAAGATGGACGCGACCCGGGACCGTGTCAGACGGAGAAATGTCATCGAGTCAGCTTTAGACCTGCGAGGTCTGTGAGGTCAGGGAGCGAGTCATTTAGTACGGGCAATGGTAACAGACAATTCTAAACTAATTGCTAAATAAATGTTAAACTAAGTCTTCCTTACCATTGTTTTATAAATAAACTCCAACGAAGACTATAATATGTATAAAGACAGGCAATTTAATTCCTTTTACATGTTCAGTTGTATAAGGTTTTAGCGGAATGCTTCTTATTGGAGAGATGATGATAGTAGTTGGTAATTAAATAAAATACGTTAAATCGTAATGCGGAAGGAGAGAGTGAATCAATGTTTTATTTATTAGTATGTGGGTATTTATAACATTTCAGAATGGGCGCGGGAGTGCGCCCGCGATATACTTTTATCTCGCTTCTGTGCGTGCAGAAATGGTCAATTGAAGTATTGTAGATATCATAAATAGTATTGTAGGTAAACAATCTATTTACGGAACCGGCGAGACAGCGTGATGCGTTCTCTTTCTACTATGGAATGCGGCGCGATGTCCGGCCGCGTCAATGTTTTGGCGTGTGACCTTCGGACTGTTAAATATAATTCGTCGAGGTATCCAAAGGTCGTTTCGTCAGTCGTTGACCGTATGTGTTGACAATATTTAGCGACGACCGTGGATCCCTACAAGGTCTTTCAGAGTGTATGGTTTGGCTTATAATGCCAACATTTTGAATGCATTGTAGTTTTCATCTTCGCCGTAACTTGGCAAACCGAAGAGTTATCGAACCTGATTAATCAAAGAGGCAATAGAAATATATAAATGTTTGTCACCGAAGGCGTTGTAGGCCTGATTTTCTTTACTTTGCAGCAACACGCTCTTTTTCTGTCAATCTGGGTCTTCCAGGCATTTTAAAACGTTTTTTTTTTCTGTATAAAGTTCTGTAATGATCGCACAGAAAGTTACTTCCTTTACACATTCAATACATCAATAAAAATCAAGGTTTTATCACTTCAAACACATCATCAAATAGTGTGATATTTCACTTAATAATGACCTTATTTGTACCCGAAATGCAAAGTAAATGTATATAGTTTAAAAAAATAAACCATCTATATTGGACTTGTTTACATCAGAACACTCATGTTACGCAGTAGCTTCTGCATATATGTTTTATTTAATTTTCACTTCACAGTCACAGTATGTATTGTTTCATTTTCAGCTTCCAATAATTGTTATCATAACTCCAGTATTTAAACAATGTCCGTATTGACTATAACATGTACATATGTGATGACTATACCTCACAAAGTTTCCTGCCTTTATATATTTATAGTCTTCGATTCTAAACCAAACGTTTATATACAAAATTCCCTAAATTTTCACAGATAATTTACATATATTTTCACTTAAAATAATAAATAGGACAATAAATACTTATATTAGCAATATTTCCCATACTTTGCATACCTATTCTTTACACTCGTTCATTCTTAATCACAATATATAGTCAGAATATTTCACCAAGCATAGAGGAAATATTTAATTATTATAATACATAAATGGACACGGCCAACATATCATGTATCATCTACAATATCATCTCACAATACTAGAAGAACTAAGTTCACATGTCTCCGATAGATATAGACATGCAAGGAATCCCCCTCTGTTCTACATACCAACTTAAAGATTGAATATCATGGCAAAACACTCAGTCACGTGTGGCATAGACTGAATGACACTGTGGATATATTCTCGGCACCGCCTAGCAGAATGAGAAAAATCCTGGCTGATATTTTTCCTTATGAATAAACTAACCAGTAGCAGACTATCTTTGTGAAAAAGGAGAAATCTGTGTAAAGTGGTAGATTAAAAAAAAGCAAAGTTAACTAGAGAAATTTTCAAAGCTACAACATGCAGGATTCTTTTGTAGTAAATCAATTAACTCTGACTTCAAATTGTGTAACCAATTAAACACTCTCCTATTGCAACCAAATCAGTGAGGCGTTTGCAAACCTGCAGCCTCCTAATCTGGATAAGGGAGTATCAGGTGTGTCTAAATATTGGTCCCTTGATCCAGAAATATCATCGGAATCTAAGGCGAGTCTTGTATTTTGTAATGTTGCACACTAAACTTTTAATATGTATTTTTAAATGGTCAAAATGAACTGTACATTGTAAGAAAATAAAATGATTAAGAAATCATTAATTTAGCTCTAGTAGTTAACATACAAGAAAAGAAGGTCGCTAGTTTAAAGCCCGTAATGAGCTAATATGCCTCTGTGTTCATTATATGGGAGAGTAGTTCTAGTTTTGGGACATACAAAGATACCTATAATTTTGGTCAAATTTATCCTTTTTAAAAATCATCATTCATTATACGTTCCACCAGGAGCACAGGGATGTCATACAATGACTTAATCCAGGCCGGTCCAAAGCCCGGCACTACACGTCCCAAGAAATGAAAAATCTTTAAGTCAGCAGATGATACAGCATATGTTGGAATTTTTTTAACATTCTCACTGAGTTTGACTTCCTTAATCTCTACGTTTATACTTGACTTTATTCCGTTTGGCTGTCGCGTTGCATTTCCGTGACGCATAATACGTGTCTTGGAGCTTCAATCCACTTGTCGGGAGATTCGGGGGTTTATCGGACTTAGCCGATAATAAACAAGGATCAGGTGTCCGTGTTAGCGGAGCACTGCGAGCAGGCCGACATGGTCTCCTCGCTGTACCGCTCCACTTGGATGGTGGCCAGGTCTATCCGGAATTTTGTCCGTATGATTTGGAGTGCTTGTCTCAAAGTGCTATCCGAATCCGTATATTGATCTGGAAGAAGATATTGTAAAAAATGACAAATTGAACACAATCAACACAAAAAAAAAATATTTTACAGTGAACACACCCACCGCTGAATAATTAATTTTAAAATATTCTAAAAAAATTGTTCATACAGTGAAACCTCGATCAATCGGTCCTCGAATTATCATTCTTCCATACATAGCATTTGATTTCCTGTTTCGCATGTTTTTTGTAATAATTTCTATTTAAATAATTGGGCATTTTAACCGGTTAACTGCCAAAAGCGTCTTAAGACGCATAATTTTCTGTGAACGGAGCGCCGCTCATACACAAATTGCGTCTTAAGACGCGCCGTTTTAAATGGGCTTTTACTAAAGAAAATCAATTATTTAAAATGTACAAATATATTGAACACATAGTGACATCTATTGAGAATATCTTTGCATACTTAGAATTGAAACATAATTTGTTTTTACCACTTTAAATGTAAATTAAAGAGAGCTGTGTCGTCGGAACAACTGATGGCGCTCAGGGTTGTGTAATATATTTTATTAGCCGGGATTTTTAGGAATCCCCGAATTTCTATCGATGTTTTGCGTATATAATTTTTCGTCTACAGAGTACAGTTTTATTTCGTGTTCCATGTATAGCGGTTCATATTATATTTGAAACTTATTTCGCGGTAGAATTTTCTGATTTTTATTTCTGTTGAATAAGTTTTATCATAATTACTTTATGAGAGAAAAAAAAGTGTTTTGACATAGTTATTTCGCATTTTGTCAGTGTATTTTCGTGCTAAATTTTACTATTGTGCCTGTTGTGTTGTGAATCTGTTAGTTTATTTTATAAGCTTACGAGTGTCGGAACCTAATCGCACGCTGTCAAATTTTTATGTACATTTTTTTTATACGTTATAAAGTGTATACTTTTAATATTAAACTAACATAAACAATTACTTTTGACATATAATTTAGTTTTCATATTTTCTATGACAAATTTTGTGACAACCCTGCACCATGAACAATTAATTTTATGATTATGGATAAATGACTGCACGACTGGCGCGCTCTTCATTTATTTGGTAAGTTTTATAAATAAACTTTATTACACTTTCAATAACGATATGTTTAGAAGGTTTTATTTTTGTCGTAAAATTCGCGGCGTGCTGGGTACCGCCATACATGTACCTGCCGGCAGTCAAAGGGTTAAAAAATTTGATTCCAGCAGGAATCAAAATCGCAACCTGATTGGAATACAGTACAGGTGTTTTACCAACTAGACCATGTAGATTGTCGATATATTCTACACAATGGCCGCATTTCTACCACATTTATCCAGTTTTCACCCCTCATTTACAATGTCTAAGCAGTACTTAATACTCTCAAAGTTGGGGGGAAAATGTCAGTGTGAGCAGTCAGCTTTACTTCTCTGGAAATGCTAGTCTGTACAGATATTGCATAACCAACCATTCACTCTACTGCCTGCTTCAGATTCTCGTTGGATACAAAGGTTACAACTGACCTATGGCGACATGAGCCGTGAGGATGTTCTGGTGGTTGGTGATGGACCAGATGTGCAGACTGTGCACGGCCCTTACTCCGGGCAGGCCTCGAAGAGCTGCCAATACACTCTCGTATCTGCAAAACATATTTGTTATGTTGTTTATAGTTAAGGCATTAACGTTGTGGAGGTTTAAAGACATTGTAATTTATTTTTAACAAACACTGTTTATTCCACTTTTTTGTGACGGTATAACCCTACCGGTTTCAAGGTGCACACCTCATCTTCAGGGGAGCGCAAACAAGACTAAATGCTGTTCGAACTGGTACCGATATAGACACTTCAACGGTTGGAGGCGGGGGGGTGAGGAAGGCTAGGGATAATTTCGGCCAAGAGCGGAGAGATTAGAGGCCCTAGAAATTTCTAAGTCAGTATACCGATCGGAGCATCTGTTGAACAGTTATTTCCCCAAAATCTCCCCGCTCTTGGCCGAAATTATCCCTAGCCTTCCTCACCCCCCAGCCTCCAACCGTTGAAGTGTCTATATCGGTACCAGTTTGAACAGCATTTAGTCTTGTTTGCGCTCCCCTGAAGATGAGGTGAAAGCCTTGAAACCGGTAGGGTTATACCGTCACAAAAAAGTGGAATAAACAGTGTTTGTTAAAAATAAATTACAACATATTTGTTAGATTGATGTTTTAGGCAAAAGGTTGACTTGTTGAAAGTGTAGTGTTATAAAATATCACCTCAAGAGAGAGAGAGAGAGAGAGAGAGGAAGTGTATTTCGACCTAATAAAAAAGCAGCCCATACGCCATTACATAATTTCAGATGCAAAAAGGTAACCAGGATGTCAATGGATGGCCAGGACGTCAATCCATTGGCGCCATTAGTATCAACAAATACTGTAACATAACAGGTATTGGAGAGATGGTGTTGTAGAAGGATGCAGTGTACCCTAGGGCACGTACCTTAAGGCACACCAATATTGTTAGAAAGGACAACGGAAATATGAAGAAGATGGGGATTACGGGGACAGTTGAGGAAAAATTTGCAAGAGATCAAATAAAGGAATGAACAGGATCTTCTCTTGGCTCTGCATTTAACATGAACCACGACCGGGAATGATGGAGATAAACGGTAAACCTAGTTTTAGACATAACAAAGGACCACAACACTCGGGAATAGGAATGTAACAGAATGATAAATCTAATGCGACAAAGAAATTTTTCCAAAAGAGATTTCTGCGACAACTTTATTGTAAAGAGTATTGCATTTAAAAAAATCTACACACTTCATATATATATACGAGGGTGGTCCGATAAGTACTTAGCCTACATAAGAATAACAAAAATATTGGAAAAGTGGCGATTTATTTCTCAACATAATCTCCTTTGAGTTCGATACACTTGACCCAGCGATGCTCCAACTTCTTTAACCCGTCTGAAAAATACGTTTTCTGGAGGTCTGCAAAGTAGGCCTCCGTGGCGGCGATAACCTCCTCATTCGACTCAAATTTCTGCCCCGCGAGTGACTTTTTCAAATTTGGAAACAAAAAGAAGTCGCACGGGGCCAAATTCGGAGAATACGGTGGATGGGGCAGCAGTTCGTAGCCTAATTCTACCAATTTGGCCGTGGCAACGGCGGAGGTGTGAGCCGGTGCGTTGTCATGATGGAAGAGCACTTTTTTCTTCGCCAAATGGGGCCGTTTTTTCTGCAATTCGGCGTCGAATCGGCCCAATAATTCGGCATAGTAGAGCCCTGTAACCGTTTTGCCCTTCTCCAGGAAGTCGATGTAGATCACACTTTTTGAATCCCAGAAAACGGTGGCCATCACCTTTCCGGCCGATAGGACAGTCTTCGCCTTCTTCGGAGCACGTTCGCCGGGTGAAGTCCACTGTTTCGACTGTTCCTTGGTCTCGGGTGTGTACCAGTGTATCCATGTTTCGTCGATGGTCACGAAACGACGCAGAAACTCCTTTGGATAGCGCTTAAACATCGTCAAACACTGCTCTGAAATGGTCTCACGGTTGCGCTTGTTGTCCGGAGCGAGCAAACGCGGCACCCACCGCGCCGACAGCTTTCTCATGCCCAATACTTCATGCAGGATATGACCCACGCGGTCTTTTGAGATGCCTACTGTCTCAGCTATCTCGCGCACCTTCAATCGGCGGTCTGCCAATACGAGATCGTGGATTTTTGTCACGTTATCCTCCGTGGTAGCCGTTTTCGGGGCACCTGGGCGTGGCTCACCAAAAACCGACGTGCGACCACGTTGAAACTCGTTAAACCAATTTTTGACAGTCGCCATCGAAGGAGAAGAGTCACCGTACACAGCATCCAAGCGCTCTTTGATTTCGCTGCGCGATTTCCCTTTCAAAAACAAGAATCGAATCACCGACCGATATTGCTCTTTTTCCATTTTTCTTAAATCCGCGGACACGCTCGCTTCCACACGAGGTCAAAACAAAACTATGCGTCCGATTTGGCTGAAATTTTGACAGTAGCTGTTAACAAGAATGTACTACGCGATAAAAAATTGCTCGTGCGATAGTGGTGCTATCGGGCGGTGAGGCTAAGTACTTATCAACCGCCCTCGTATATGCAAATCGCAAACCCTTATTTGTTGATTGATACATTTTTGCTTAATGTACTGGACAATTATTTATGCCATCGTGAATTAAGATTGTTTCGGTGCAGTACTCATAACTGAGATGTTAAGAGCATCACCACTTGCACACGGAATGACCTTGTTGAATGACTTTTCTGATATCGACATCTTCCATATCTCGATGGATAAATTAAGGATAACTCTTTTGTAGGTATAACTGAGCCACTTGACAGAAAAGTATGAGTAACATTGTTTCTGATGTCATTTGATATGTAATTGGGTTGAATTTGCAAATGTAAAATAAAATAAATGTAGTCTCGATGTTGAGGCAAGTTAGCGGATGTTGTGAGTTCTGTATATCATCACAATCACATTCAATGCTACTTTTGTTGAAGAAACCTAATCTCTGCGGAGGGCTTTCCAATAAGGGCCAAAACAGTTTGTCTCCTAATACTATATTTTCCGAGAGCTCTTAATAATAAATAATGGTGAGGCTTGTTAAAAAGTCCCGAATCACTTTTAAGACGATCTATCTCTAGCCAATGGCTTAGCAAAATCCCTGATAAGCTTTACCACTATGTGGTATCTAGTGGGCATTACCCACACTAAGAGAGTGGGTTATTACTATTTTAGCGAAATGCTTTACTGATATGTCGTGATGATTTTGATTTGTTTTGTATTTAAAATAAAATACGTCGATTCAGGAATGCGAAAAAGTGAGAGTGAATAATCGATAAATAGTAAACAGCGATGAATGGTCAAGTGAATAATAACAAGTGCTCTTTATTTATCGATAAGTAGGTATATATACAATTTCAGAACGGGGCGCGTGAATGCGCCCGCAGTATATCTTGATCTCACTCCTGTGCGTGCCGAGGTGGTCGCAGACGTTGCCAATGATATAGTGGGTAGAATATTTATTGCCGAAACGGTGAGACAACGCGATGCATTCTCCTTCTACCGTGGAATGCAACGTAAATATTATTTTCGTGTAAACAATATTGACGTTCTGGTATGTGACCTTTGTACATATCCAAAGGTTGATTCATCGGTCGTTGACCGTGCGTGTTGACAATATTTAGGGACGTCGGTATTCCCTACAGTATTATCTATTGTATCTTTTCAATCTGTGTGGGGGAGATATCCCTTCGGGAAGAAGTAGAACTTTGAGGATGATTTCATCTTCGTAGAATAAATTTGATTGTTCCGAATTGATCCGATAGGGCTGCCAGGTATACCGCCCTCATAAGCAAAAATGCAGCTAACGGGAAAAAAATCAGAAATTTAACTAAGCATTAGGCAATATCCCATATCAAATTCTGAACCATAATCCATAAAAAAAAAAAACAGCCGTTTATTTCAATACAAAACCATTTATTTCAATACAAAAATCGACATAATGTCTCCTTTAATTTAACAAAATACTAGGTTTTTCTAAGCAAAAAAACAGTAAAATATGATTCATAAGCAAAAAGACAGCAAGTGCCTATGCGTTTGCTGCGTTTTTGCTTATGAATCATATTTTACTGCTTTTTTGTTTATGAATCACGATATTTTTAAGGTGCAGTGAAAAACATGAAAGTACAGTTTTCTCAAAACTTAACCATTAGCTACGTTTTTGCTTATGAGGGCAGTATCAGAACTCGCTCATGGTGGAGAAAGTACAAAAAAAATATCTACGATATCTCTATATGAGAGAGTTCGGTGTCTATCCATGGCTTTATCCTACTCAGTTCCTACTGGGCATGCTCGGGTATAACTCCGTGAGCGTAAGAAGAGATGTGCGTCTCCTGGTATATGTTGTCAAACTCGTTCGAGGAGTTGTGAGCTGTCCAGCATTACTACAAAGATTAGCGTTAAATGTTCCTAACAATCACACTAGACTGCGCCGGCAAGAACTGTTCTCAATAACATACGCAAGAACGGGTCTTCCAGCCGCTATGCCTGTTGGAAGGGCCTTAACTCTTCTGAACGGGACTGCTTCGGATATTGACATATTTCATATCACATTACCAAAAGCAAAAGTAAATTATCTTCTTAGATTGAGCGCGTTAGAAGGCACTCATCAACATACCTAAATGACTGTGAATATATGTATGTAATATGTTTGTGTGTATTTACTCGTTTGTATGCATATGCATTATTTTTTATTTTATATAATTTTTTAACTTATTTTTTTCCCCTCTATGTAATTTTTCTTCTTTTTTGATGTTTTGTATTTTCAAAGTAATTGGACTAAGCCTGTTTTGAAAAAATAAATAAATAAATAAAAAAAATGACAGGGATTTTTCCATTGCCGGTACTGTAGTGTGGAATAGTCTGCTTTTAAGTATTATGGTTGGTGCGTGCAGCTTTAAGAAGTACTTGAAGACAACTCTTCTTGGGAATTTAGTCGGCCCGCTGAGCCCAGAGTGGTATCGTGCGTGTACTTCAACTAGACCGGTCACCCTGATTGATTGACTGACTGACTGACGATAAGATCTCACCTGACTTGCTGCGGCACCCCCTCCATCAGCACGGTGGTGGCCTCTCGCAGGATGCGCACGGTGGTGCACATCACGATCAGCGAGAACACAAACGTGCACAGCGGGTCCACTATCTTAGCTTCAGGCTGGAATTCAAACATTCCATTATACTTAATTGTCCCATTATTCAAAGTAACACCAAAAAGAAAGACAAAGGTAAAATGGCAGAAAGAGGCAAAGCATCGGAGGCAGGTTCAATATACGAGGCATATTCAGAAACAAAGTGTACTGAATTTTTGTAGGTTACAATTTTTTTTATTTAAACAAAAAAATTACGTGGTTACCGTAGTACATATGTAAGCTATTTTTCGACATAGTCGCCATTCCTCTCAATGCAGGTGGTGAAGCGGGGTATCAACTTTTTGATGCCTTCCTCGAAGTAGTTTCCCGCCAACCCCTCCGTCCACTTCTCCACCTCCTCATTTAGCTCCTCGTCGGTTGAAAACCTTTTTCCACCCATGTGCAGCTTCAGGAAGGTAAAGAAATAGTAATCTGAAGGTGCTAGGTCAGGGGAATGCGCGGGATGGTTCAGGACATCCCATTTAAACGAGGCGAGCAGTTCCTTCGTGGCGTTGGCCGTGTGTGGTCTGGCATTGTCGTGCAGCAGGCAGACTCCCTTTGTCAGCATGCCTCTGCTCTTGTTCTGAATCGCCCTCCGCAATTTTTTTAGGGTCTCACAGTATCTTGCAGAGTTGATGGTCTCCCCTTGAGGCATATATTCCATTAAAATTATGCCTTGACAGTCCCAAAACACGGATGCTTTGATTTTCTTGGCTGAAATTGTGGTTTTGAACTTTTTGGCGGAAGGTGAAGAGGTGTGACGCCACTGTTGAGACTGCCTTTTGGTTTCAGGCGTGTAGTGTGCAACCCAAGTTTCATCTCCAGTAACGATGGAGCGGAGAAATTCATCTCCATGGAGTTTGCAGCGCCTCAAAAACTCTTGCATTTTTACAAAATTTCGCACTTGGCGGGAGATTGGTTTGACATTTTTCACGAAACGTGTTGTCGCGTCGACACTTCTCAACGTACTGACCTCGAACCGGTCTCGTTGCGGAGGGGAAGGGTCAGGCTACACGGAAGTGTAGCCAACATGTCGAAAATAAAATCCACCCGGTGGTGAGAGCCTCAGTACACTTACTTTCTAGATACGCCTCGTACTTGGATAACCATTTTAACCCTAATCCTTTCTATTTGGTATATTTATACGTTTTTATGGATAGTGTATGTTTAAATTCATACATACATACCATCAACCTGTTTCCCTAATGGGGTAGGCCGAGAGGGCAGAGCACCAGACTTTGCTATTTCAACACACATCTTTCGTCTTTTTTACATCCACACACCTTTTCAATGTACAACTCCCGAGATTCCTTTTCCTTCTTCCAAAATATAATGCACTCGATCCAACCATACTTTCCTCGGTCTTCATCTATCCCCGTCTTCCACTCACATCTGCACTGTGTCTTTGTTTTGTTAGTCTTTCTTCATTCATTCGTTCTACATGTCCAAACTATCTCAGAATGTTCTTCTTCATCTTACTCAACACCACATTAGCATTGAGCTCATATTCATCCTTAATCACTTCATTCTGTATTCTGTCACGCATTGTCATCCCACGCATGTACTCATATTTCTACACCATTCATTGTACTACGATGTTTCACTCCCATATTAGTACTAAAATAGTATTGTGGACTGTCATCTTAGCAGATTTTGATACTGTCTGATTTGAGTATATATGCTTTTCAATGTTCCTCTTAACCCTTCCTTTACGGTGATAAAAATGAAACGCGTGTTCCGGTGTTGGGTAGTGATTACGCGATAAAAAATTAGCGATTTTAAATCGGAAAAATAAGAACATTCATAGATAATCCCCTTAATTAATTATAATTGAAGTTAAAAATTATAATAATTGAGATTTATTTGCTGAAAACATTAAAAAACCATCTGGCAACGCTCACGGAACGGGCGTACGTCTAACCTATTTGCAAGCCTAGAAGCTACTGTGGCGCGGAACGTTAGTCGCATACCCCGGCGCTTACGCTTATGCTTGCGACGTTGAGACAATTCAGCTCCTCGCAATTCAGTGGAGTATGCAAGAGTGAGATGCGAATATAGTGTCGCGCTTCCCGCAACACTATTCACCTATCGTCAAGACGAGGCACTCGCAGCGTTTAAATGCGAATTTGTTTCCGATATTCACAAAATACTTAAGATGTAGTCGATAAATTCTGATTAATATTAATATTATTTTTTAAATCAATGCGTAAATATATTATGGCGGAATACCTAAAATGTTAACCTTGTATTTATAATATTTATAGAGATATTGATGGTTATTAGAAGCAACGTGTAGAAGATACCCAACACAGGGAAGGAAAGGTTAACTCCACCATCATCTGAGAAAATATTACCCAAATAGCAGAATTCCTCAACTCGCTCCAAACTTCCAATGTTCACCAACGTATTCCAGAATACCTTTCCTTTCCTTTCCTTTCACACTCAGATCAAATCTTACGGCCAATGCAAGAAAGGTTTTTTTTTTATTAGTGTAAGTTCATAAACTCGTTGTTTTTAAACATTTAAATACACTGTATTTTTTCACGAAACCTGTGGTTCTGGTAATCTTCTCTCTTCTGAGTCGTGTTACTTATGACCGAACATCATGGTTCCTTGATCATCTGAAACTAAACAAGTCCTTCCGGACCTGAGCCATGATGAGTGCAGTACTCGATGAAGAGCCAGTCATCTTTTTGATTTAGTCTATCCACCTCGCTTGAGACCGTCCTTTTACTCGCTGCCCCTCAACACTTCCAGTCACTACCGGTTTCTCCAAACTGTTTTCATCTCTTCTAGCAACATGTCTGAAGTATAACAGTTTTTTTTGCCGCATGTTGTTGACAGTCTTTCCTTGACCTCTAGATCCTGGAATGGACAAATTGGTGTGTTTCGCAGTCTATGATATCAGAAGCATTCGGCGCCAATATCACATTTCAAAGATATCCAGCGTATATTTGTCTTTTAATATATACATTTTAAAAAAGGTCGGTGTTAAAAATGTAAAAGTAATAAATATTTAGTTGAAACAAGGGGAAGCGGCACTCACATAGATCTTGATGATGACAGAGGCCAGGAAGACCCCAGCACTCTGGATGAGATCCCCCAGCACGTGGATGGCCGCCGCACGCACGTTGATGCTCTGCTCCGAGGACGTGGCCATTGTCTCTCCCGTGGAGTGACGGCGGGGCGCACCCAGCAACTCAATATCATCAAAGCCTGGAAATAAATGTATTTTGGAACAGGTTTGAGAAAAAATAAAGGCCAAATGTTTGCCTCAGTAAAAAAAAGTTGTGCGTCTCAGAATATAACTTCACCAAAATCTGAACAATATCAGATGACCTACAAAGTTGCGCGTCTCAGAATATAACTTCACCAAAACCTGAACAATATCAGATGACCTACAAAGTTGCGCGTCTCAGAATATAACTTCACCAAAACCTGAACAATATCAGATGACCTACAAAGTTGTGCGTCTCAGAATATAACTTCACCAAAACCTGAACAATATCAGATGACCTACAAAGTTGTGCGTCTCAGAATATAACTTCACCAAAACCTGAACAATATCAGATGACCTACAAAGTTGCGCGTCTCAGAATATAACTTCACCAAAACCTGAACAATATCAGATGACCTACAAAGTTGCGCGTCTCAGAATATAACTTCACCAAAACCTGAACAATATCAGATGACCTACAAAGTTGTGCGTCTCAGAATATAACTTCACCAAAACCTGAACAATATCAGATGACCTACAAAGTTGTGCGTCTCAGAATATAACTTCACCAAAACCTGAACAATATCAGATGACCTACAAAGTTGTGCGTCTCAGAATATAACTTCACCAAAACCTGAACAATATCAGATGACCTACAAAGTTGTGCGTCTCAGAATATAACTTCACCAAAACCTGAACAATATCAGATGACCTACAAAACTTTCTTTGTAGGACATTTTTCCTTGCTAAGTTTTCTGTGATTTTCTTACCAGACATGTTTTTCATGAGATTATGGGTTGCGTATGCAGTTTTAAGAAGCACTTGAAGACGACCCTTTTTAGGAAGTCTTATCAAAATTAATGATGATACATAAACACTACACACATGTGTTACTAACACATATCAGAAGATCTACATATTTAAATGTTTCAATAACAATGGGTTTGATTCTCAAATTAAAAGAGTCCTTGAGAAGAGTCTGCTGTCTAAACATTACTATAAAGCGTCCTTGAGAAGAGTCTGGTATCGAAATATTATTATAAAGCATCCTTGAGAAGATTCTGCTATCTAAACATTACTATAAAGCGTCCTTGAGAAGAGTCTGCTGTCTAAACATTACTATAAAGCGTCCTTGAGAAGAGTCTGGTATCGAAATATTAATATAAAGCGTCCTTGAGAAGATTCTGCTATCTAAACATTACTATAAAGCGTCCTTGAGAAGAGTCTGCTGTCTAAACATTACTATAAAGCGTCCTTGAGAAGAGTCTGGTATCGAAATATTAATATAAAGCGTCCTTGAGAAGAGTCTGCTGTCTAAACATTACTATAAAGCATCCTTGAGAAGAGTCTGCTGTCTAAACATTACTATAAAGCGTCCTTGAGAAGAGTCTGGTATCGAAATATTAATATAAAGCGTCCTTGAGAAGATTCTGCTATCTAAACATTACTATAAAGCGTCCTTGAGAAGAGTCTGCTGTCTAAACATTACTATAAAGCATCCTTGAGAAGAGTCTGCTGTCTAAACATTACTATAAAGCGTCCTTGAGAAGAGTCTGGTCTCTAAACATTACTATAAAAATTTTCCTATTATTATTTAAATCTAAGTTTGCGCACTGAACACTTTTACAAATTATAAAATGATTCCAGTTCATGAGTTTTAGATTTATCGTACATCCAAATTGATACACCTAAAATAAATAAATAATTTCTTCCTTTATTTCTGTTATCAAACAAACTCTTGGATCAGACTGGAAACCGTATTTAATCAAACCTGAAATCCCCACCTCACCAACTAGGCCATTGAGGTTACTAAAGGTTACCGAGCAAATTATTATTCTGTTTGTTAAAACCTGAAATCCCCACCTCACCAACTAGGCCATTGAGGTTACTAAAGGTTACCGAGCAAACTATTATTCTGTTTGTTAAAACCTGAAATCCCCACCTCACCAACTAGGCCATTGAGGTTACTAAAGGTTACCGAGCAAACTATTATTCTGTTTGTTAAAACCTGAAATCCCCACCTCACCAACTAGGCCATTGAGGTTACTAAAGGTTACCGAGCAAACTATTATTCTGTTTGTTAAAACGGTTGACAAACCAAATTTTTTTTTCCATAGCTCACGTGCCTCGAAAGGAAATGAGATATTGACATTATGCTGGTCTCCTGTGATAAGCCCGAAACAGATTTTGGTCACGCCATAACAATGCGGGCCGTAATAATGTAACGTAACAGTGTATTATCTATTCGTGCGGTTAATTTTATGAAAGAAATTGATAAACTAAATCTATTAAAATCAGCAGCGGAAGGAAGTTGAGGTTTACTTGTCTTTTATTCCAAATTGACTCACATTTAAGAAAGAAGCGTGGAAATATATTTTAGGAAACAAGTTTTACTTCAAAATTAAATTTGTAAATTGAAAAAAAATATTTAAGAATCAATTGCTTTGTTAGAGCGAGATGTTACAAATTCCATACACAGTAAAATTAAATAATGCACCCATTCTCCAAGGACTAAGAATCACCGACACATTGTCAGCAATATGCCTACGGATTCTCTGATTCTTTGAACACATTGCTCGTGGCCAAGGAGACAATTTGAAGAAGCTCGTGGCCACTGCAAGTGTGGAAGGACGGCACACAAGAGGAAAAGTCCACAATGCGTCGGACTAACCGGGTGAGAGGACACTCTTCAGTTAATACACAGTTGTTAGATTTTACAAAATAATGTACATTTAGCATCTAATTTAAATATCTTGAATGCGGCCTTCCAACACGAAAAGGTTTCCCCACCCCTTTTATGAGTACCCAACTTTTCTTTACAATCGCAATGTATTGAATAATTAGTATTGAACAAGTACATAATAGCTGCTCTAATCGAGGGGTTGCTATATTCAACATACCAGGATGAGTGTATCCATTAGAAGATGCACTGCCATCATGTGCCGCCACGTCTTTCAGTCCATATTCTCCATTCATGGAACCGAAGGCATTCTTCTTCGCCGACAGCACGCTCTTGTTCGTGGTGATGCCGAGCAGGGTAGAGTGGCCCCCTCCGCCATTGGCAGTCGTAGAAGCATCACTGATGGATCCGTGATCATTGTTGAGGGAGTCCATGCCGAGATTGCGGTAGCCATTCTTACCGTTGCGGTGAAGTGGGGGTGTTTTTGCTGGGAAGGAGTGTAGATTGGATCCGTGCGCATTAGAGTGGTCGTGGGAATGAGATCCGTGCGAATGGGCGTGAGCTATGCCCGGACATGCGCCGTGGAGAATTAGTGCCATGCTGAAAAGACACATATGGTTTTATAACAAAGACACATATGGTTTTATAACAAAGACACATATGGTTTTATAACAAAGACACATATGGTTTTATAACAAAGACACATATGGTTTTATAACAAAGACACATATGGTTTTATAACAAAGACACATATGGGTGCAAACTAAATATAATGTTCAAGCAACAGCAGCACCACCACCACCATGACGGACTGAAGTGATATTATCACATGTTGAGAATCCCGCCTGGTAACTGGTCTAATCTCCTTTAGCCTCTAAGTGAGTGAGATTTAGTAAGTAATATAAATAGCGTGATTGCAGCTGCCATATACAAAATAATTGAATAGATAAAAACATTTGAGCCATGTCCGTTTTATGGATAAATTCATGTATTCAGGAATAAAAACATCGGACGTACCGTGTACGTCCATACTCTCTTGAGGTAAGAATTCGCTCGCCGTACACCATACGGCCATACTCGTTTAGAGGTTAAGGGGAAATTGTTACTCTTGTAAAATTTTCAATTGTATTGTTTAAATCTTTAAGAAATATATTATATTCATGCTATAATTTCTCGTATCTTAATATTGTTGATTGTTTTTAAATATACTTTTGTAAAATTTGTCTCCTCTAATGTAACAAGGTTTTGCCCCCTCTAGTGTAACTAGGTTTTGTCCCCTCTAATGTAACTAGGTTTTGTCCCCTCTAATGTAACTAGGTTTTGTCCCCTCTAATGTAACTAGGTTTTGTCCCCTCTAGTGTAACTAGGTTTTGTCCCCTCTAATGTAACTAGGTTTTGTCCCCTCTAATGTAACTAGGTTTTGCCCCCTCTAGTGTAACTAGGTTTTGTCCCCTCTAATGTAACTAGGTTTTGTCCCCTCTAATGTAACTAGGTTTTGTCCCCTCTAATGTAACTAGGTTTTGCCCCCTCTAGTGTAACTAGGTTTTGTCCCCTCTAATGTAACTAGGTTTTGTCCCCTCTAATGTAACTAGGTTTTGTCCCCTCTAATGTAACTAGGTTTTGCCCCCTCTAATGTAACTAGGTTTTGCCCCCTCTAGTGTAACTAGGTTTTGTCCCCTTTAATGTAACTAGGTTTTGTCCCCTTTAATGTAACTAGGTTTTGTCCCCTCTAATGTAACTAGGTTTTAATTTTATTTTACTTACAATTCAAAAATGTATTTCTTTCAAATTTACAATTAAAAAATGTATTTCTTTATTATGTAATTAATATTACATCATTTTTGTAAATCTGAATATAACTTTTTCTCATTGCACAAATTAAGGAAACCTGTAATGTACAAATAATAGCTTGAATAATGCAACCGAGGCTAAATGGACAACTGTATGTAGTCTTGCCTGAATGTGGACGTTGAGGTGTACAGAACTATGAAGGAGCCACCTCCTCAGGGTTTAGGGGGGGTCTTTGTGGTATTTATGGAATATTCAGTAATAAAATAAATCTCAGCCTGATCATATACTCCTAACTCACTTGTAAACATCATTTGTTTCACAACTGCAAAAAGAAATCTCAACCTGATCATATACTCCTAACTCACTTGTAAACATCATTTGTTTCACAACTGCTAAAAGAAATCTCAGCCTGATCATATACTCCTAACTCACTTGTAAACATAATTTGTTTCACAACTGCAAAAAGAAATCTCAGCCTGATCATATACTCCTAACTCACTTGTAAACATAATTTGTTTCAAAACTGCAAAAAGAAATCTCAGCCTGATCATATACTCCTAACTGACTTGTAAACATCATTTGTTTCACAACTGCTAAAAGAAATCTCAGCCTGATCATATACTCCTAACTGACTTGTAAACATCATTTGTTTCACAACTGCAAAAAGAAATCTCAGCTTGATCATATACTCCTAACTCACTTGTAAACATCATTTGTTTCACAACTGCCAAAAGAAATCTCAGCCTGATCATATACTCCTAACTCACTTGTAAACATCATTTGTTTCACAACTGCAAAAAGAAATCCCACAATGGGGTGGGTATTTAAATTTTTTTTGTGAATATAGTATAGTTTTATTAAATTCCAAGAAATGCTAACCGACAACAGTCCATGGACCATCATTTGAGTAGCACTGATCTATGGCCTTTTACGAGTATATGCGTGGAATGAAAATTAGTTATGGAAAACTAGAAATAAAATCTACGGTTTCATAACATAACAGATAAACCTACATTTTATTTATTTTGAACATATTTTTTTTAACCTTTTCTACGTTGCTAGAACAGACAATATCTATTGTTATATAAGTGAGATTCAGACTTATCCTAAGATAATCTAAAGGGGTGTAACTTAAAAAAAAAAAGATAGGAAACCTTGATTAAAAAAATTCGGTGCAGTGAGGGAAATAATAGAAAAGTAAGGTTTGGATACTCACAGGACATTGACACACATGCCGACTCCGGAAACTATCATCATCGCATTGACCTGGATGTCGTAGGTGCCCTCCCAAAGGCGCAGCATCGCTAGGTACACGAAGATGCCCGTCACCAGCCAGATCAGCAGGATGGACATCAGAGCTCCCAGCACCTCTGTATAGGAGACATTACATCACAGAGAGATTTTCAATGGGTCAAGATGACGTGGCAATGATGGCGAGGGAGGGACAGGGGGGGGGGGGGGGTATGAAGCTAAGATCATAAATGATTGTCATTTTACCCACATGCATGGATCTATTAAATACACGGTTGACCTTATAACTTTAATTAAGATTAACTCATATTTCAATAGTCAAGAACTAACTTAATTTGTCATGTTACATATTCTTTAACTTTTCCTTCCCTGTGTTGGGTATCTTCTACACGTTGCTTCTAATAACCATCAATATCTTTATAAATATTATAAATACAAGGTTAAGATTTTAGGCATTCCTCCGTAATATATTTACACATTGATTTAAAAAATAATATTAATAATAATCAGAATTTATCGACTACATCGAGGTGTTTTGTAAAGATCGAAAACAAATTCGCATTTAAACGCTGCGAGTGCCTCGTCTTGACGATAGGTGAATAGTATGCGGGAAGCGTGACACTATATTCGCATCTCACTCTTGCATACTAGACTGAATTGCGAGGAGCTGAATTGTCTCAACGTCGCAAGCAAAGGCGTAAGCGCCGGGGTATACGACTGACGTTCCGCGCCACAGTAGCTTCTAGGCTTGCAAATAGGTTAGACGTACGCCCGTTCCGTGAGCGTTTTTTAATGTTTTCAGATGGTTTTTTAATGTTTTCAGCAAATAAATCTCAATTATTATAATTTTTAACTTCAATTATAATTAATTAAGGGGATTATCTATGAATGTTCTTATTTTTCCGATTTAAAATCGCTAATTTTTTATTGCGTTCTCACTACCCAACACCGGAGCACGCGTATTATTTTTATCACCGTAAGGGAAGGGTTAAAGGCCCACCCGGCAAAATGTTTTGTTCCATAGTAAAGTGGTTACAACTAATTATTTGTACAGCAACATAAAAGTTGTTTACGTTGTTTTGTGAGGGTTGTACTTTACTATGACATAATCAATATAATCATTGTATAGATTTTCGAATGACTTTGACTACTTACAGGAAAAAAGTGAAGAAGCTGTTTATGTCGGGATGAATTGATTGAATTGTTTAGGTTTGCTTTGTTGTGTTGTTCGTCTTAAATAAATTTACATGTCCATGTTTTGAAGATTTTCACAGCTGTTCTCCACTAATTTCAAGTGATGTTAAAGGGACAATCATCACTCGGTACGGCAACTAACCCAAGTCTAGCACACCCAAAAATCATATTTTCCTACAATCAGATGAAGATCAGTCTAGAGAGATACCGAACGCTTCATACCTGCTCTCCGGTAGCCGTAGCTCATCCTGGGTCCGGGAGGCCGGCGCGCCAAGAAGAGCGCGCTGAGCGCCAGCAGGAAGCCAGCGCAGTCGCTGAGCAGGTGCGCCGCATCGCACATGATGGCCAGACTCCCCGCCAGGTAGCCACCTATCAGCTCTCCTATCTGGAATGTAATAAGTGAATGTAATTACTATTTATTACGCTGCGAATGATGACCTATTTATTACACTGCGAATTGGTAAGATGTCTATTTTCGATTCAATTCCCCCTCGATTTGATTTTAAAGTCCACTTTAAAGTCTTTTAGGTTGGTTGACATTGCTTTATGGGATTAAACTCATCAGGTTGTATTGTATACAATAAAAGTACTATACAATACTCAGGGTGGTGGTATGTGTATGTGTGTGGCACTCCAAAGCCACTCAATGACGTGCACATGTTTCACACTCACTAATTTGTTGACATTCTCGGTACACAAACTATTCTACATTTTAGACAAACTATTCTACAACATTCTATTCCAATTTCTACAATTTGGTGTACAAATATGGAACACTTATTAGTGAAAGATATTGGGTGTACAAATTAGTTCGGTCCGTTTTTTTGTGTTCAAAAATGCATTTATTTCTAAACAAAATGAATGAACAGATCAATTAAAGTATTGTACATCGCTGGCTACTACTTTTACCTATCTCTCAGGCAATTTTCGAATTCCATCTCGAAAAAGTGACTCGTCTTTTGAGGCGATCCAAGTCTGGAGCCAATTTTCGGTTTCTACGAAAGAAGTGAACCGGTGACCTGCCAAATCGTGCTGCATCCTTCGGAACAACTAGTAATCAGAAGGAGCAATGTCCGGGGAATGCGGCGGGTGCGGTAAAACATCCCATTTGAGCGTTTCCAAATATTTTTTTACGACTTTTGCGACATGAGGCCGAGTGTCGTCATGAAGAAGAATAACTTTATCATGTCTTTGCTCGTATTCCGGCCGTTTTTCTCGCAATGCACGGCTCAAACGAATTAATTGTAGCCGATACCGATCGCCCGTAATGGAATCACCAGGTTTCAGCACCTCATAGTAAATAACACCCCTTTGGTCCCACCAGATACAGAGCATGATCTTCGAACCATGTATTTTAGATTTTGGTTTTGATGTTGAGGTCGATGGCAACGATTGACTGGGCTTAGCGTAGTTTCTTCTTGGGGTTGTCGTAGAATATACAATTCTCATCTCCAGCTACAATCCGATGCAAAAACCTTTTCTTTGTTGCCTTTGAATCAGCTGCTCGCAAGTGAAAAATCGCCTTTCAACGTCTCTCGGTTTCAGTTCATAAGGCACCCAATTTCCTTGTTTTTGAATCATTCCCATGGCTCTCAATCGTACGGAAACGGCTTGTTGAGTCACTCCCAATGATTCTGCAAGCTCCTCTTGCGTTTGACTCTCTTGTTCGAGTAATGACTCTAATTTTTTGTCCTCGATTTTTTTTGGCTGTCCAGAGCGAGGCTTGTCTTCGACACTGAAATCTTCATCCTTGAAACGTCGAGACCATTCCCTACATGATTTATCAGTTGGAGCAGCGTCACCATAAACTTCGACAAGCATTCGATGGGCTTCAGCTGCACTTTTCTTCCAATCAAAGCAGAAAATTAAAACCTCCCGCAAATGCTGCTTGGTTAACGCAAAATTCGACATTTTCAACACTGTACAAAACAAGGTTTTTGCATGAAACTCAAAGTGATATTAACTGAATATTATTGGCAGATGTCTAACCTCTCTGAAACTGCCAAAATCGGCTGTCACTATGAACCATTCATAACAGCCAGAGCCATCTTTTGGAAACGGACCGAACTAATTTGTACTCCCAATATTATATTTCTTGGAATGGTATAACGTACATACCGTCATACCATTTCACTGTTAAAGTAGGATGATAATTTCACCAAATGCAATTATCAGGTATTACTAAAATTATTTCAAATAGTCAATTATTCAAAACCTTGTAAATTTTTGTGTTTAAAAAATATGTTTTTGGACACAAAAGTTGAACATAATATAGTAAATCTTTACATTTTGTAAATACAGCGACTGGTAATAAAAGGAAATTACTATTACTGATTTAACCTCTATACACGTAACGCTAAGTGCAGAATTCGAACCGCACAGGCCAAGCGCGGTAATATCCGCAATCATATTGTTGAGCTTATGTTACCAATGCTTATGGTATATTTTACAATTAGTACAGATACCGCCATCCCTGTAGAATATTATGAATATTTCTGTCATTTGTTAAAATGATTTCTGATATTTTAATTTTTCCATTTATCGTAAAGTGATAAACTTTTCTATTTTTTTAAATTTTTTTTATTATATGACCGAATCATAAATTTCCTTATACCCCCGAATACTAGACGGAAAAATGCCCGTGTTATTTGAGTGGGGTAGAACAGCGCAGGGTTCGAACTGGCGACCACTTTCCGCACGGAAGTCCAGTGTGTTACCGCGTGGCCATGCGCCTCATAAGAGCTGTTATATGCCACTAGGGTTGGCGCATCATTTGTTTTAATGTTTAAGTGTATTCCCCATAATTAATTAGTTATTTGTGTCGTAATATCAAGTGAATTCTCCATAATTCATTAGTTATTTGTGTCGTAATATCAAGTGAATTCCCCATAATTAATTTGTTATTTGTGTCGTAATATCAAGTGAATTCCCCATACTTAATTTGTTATTTGTGTCGTAATATAATAGTTTATTTAAAATTGTGATTTTAACGCTAATTTAATATTATTTTTATTATTCCATTTAAAATCTTTGTTATTACAGTATAAACACATATTACTTTTACATTAGTGGTAACCTTTCCTTTATATATGTTTGTTTGGTGGTGAGGAATCCCTTGTTGTAATGTCAGATACCCACCCGCACCCGTATATCAGATGCATATTATACTATTGCAGAGAGAATACGCTAAATTATTGCTAGATAACCTTTTATACTTTCGGACAAAAATACAACCCATAATGTAACTGCGAGCTATGAATGAAATCTGTGTTATATATAAAGAATTAAATTAAATTTGTGGTTCGCTTTTTATAGTTCACATTTCTTAACCTGTTCACCGCGTTAAAAATCAAATTCCACGAATCCTGTGCGCGGCACAATTTCAGCGTTTTTTAATTTCTAAGTTTTAACACATATTTTGTTTAGAACCACTGATATTTGATTACAACACCAAGTAAACATGACACTTAAGTAATTTTCTGATAATAAATAATAGTCATTACTCTTAAGGAGACTCATTAAATAAAGGAGATAAACTTAACATTACGTAAAATAAACAAAGGAATGCTACGATCAAATCAATGCTTCATGACCCTCACCCAATCAAATGCATATAGCACTAGTAATGTTTATTTACGTAAGAGAGACTCATCGCAGGACTCGATCCGCGCGACAGGTCGTTAATGCTGGAAATATTGAGAAAACAAAAAAATTCGGCGCTCTGTTTATTCAACAATATCTCATAAACTAATATATTATTTGACAAGGTTTTCAGAGATGTCGCTAGAATAAAGATTATTTTAAATTTTAGTTTAATTTTTATTCCGGTTTTGTGTCATTTTTTTTAAGTATTTGTGATTTGAAACTTGGATTGTCGTCAGATCACAGGCGTTTGTGCTCCCCGCGGGGAACAGGTTAATATAGTGACAACTCTGAATTTAATCAAAAAGAGACACAAAACATGACAGAACATCAACACATCAACTTAATACTTATTATAATACTTTAAATATTTAAAAAAATAAATGATATCAACAGTTTGGCCTACAGATGCACACCACCTACTCTATTCCTGACAGGAAAAAGATTAATATAAGAGATACATAAAATAAATATATCACCCTCCTGAATCAGATGTGGTCCGTCCCTATCAATATTTAAGAATAAACTAAAAAAGCGTTATTTCTCTCAAAATTTTCCTCTTCCTTAACTTCCATAAAATTCCCATTCTAGTCTCTATTTTCTTTGAGATTTACAGTACCCGGCGGTAAGTAATACACATCGGGCTTAAGAAAGAGACTGTCGGCTAACTTCGGCTTCGTAGAGCATCGTCTCTGTTGCTTGACAACAACTGACAAATCGCAACGGAATACATGTATGAATGACAGAGACGACGCTCTACAAAGCCGAAGTTAGCCGACAGTCTCTTTCTTAAGCCCGATGTGTATTACTTACCGCCGGGTACAGTACCTTTTATTTAAATTTTTGATACTTTATTCATGTTCAAGACACGGGTCATGGATACCAATAATAATTATAAAACAAAAAGCTAATTGATTGGAACAAATTGCTTTAAAGCGATAAAGTGTTAAATATAATACAGGTAGTCGAAAAACAATGTATCCATACGGGTGTCGCAAAAAAATGTATCCACATTTGAATATCTGGTAACTTGCTGGATTTTTTTTTGTTTCAGATTTAACCGTTGAGATATAATGGCTGAAACCAGGCTTAGTTTTGAAGAAAGTTTATTTGGAAGTAGGAAAACGTGGTAGTAGACTTTAAAAGAAAAAGTTTATGCTAAAACACCTAAAACCATCGATGCCATACCATACGAGTAGCCATTGGAAAAGAATGCGCCCAAATACCAAATGGAATGATTCTCGATGTTTGTGATTCCCTTGCTTCGCGTTGCCGGCAATGTCTAGTGTCTAGACCAGAATGGGCATCAGTTTGAAAACAGGCGCTAAGTATAAAAAATACATTTATGTAATTTATTGTGAACTGTATGTTATGCTAATAAATACTCATTTTATAATCATTCAAATTGTGGATACATTATTTTGCAACAACAACCTGTATTGTTACAAAGAAAATGTATCCACAATTCACAGACTACATTGCTTTCAAATTTTTGATTATTTATTACGAAATTCTACATTTAATGTCAAACACATTACACTTTTACAATGTAAAAGTGCAAAAAAATGTGTTATCACTTTTGAAATGTATCGATGGGACACGGGACGAATATAAAATTAGTGTGTCAATGCTAATATCATGTAGTAAAGTGAATTTAGCACTTAATCACCGCGTGAATCGAATAATAATATTATTTGCCCATGTCGAGTCATGTACGAATGATAATAACTCTCCGTGATAATATTATGGATATCCTGTTTGACGCTATTTACATTCATTGTTAAAATTCTATTATAAATATTTTCACATACATGTCGAGTTAATAATACTATAATAATCGGAAAGAAAATAATGACAATATCAGATTGTGACGAAACCATTGACAAGATTAAATGAACTCTGAGAAGATGTTCAACCATCGAGCATGGAATTATGGTGCACCTTCAGAATAGTTTAGAATAAATAAAAGGGATTTTGTCCACAAAACTATGAAGTGTTTCTACAATTATTGCTTTGCTTTTACTTATGCTTTGAACAGTGAATAATGTTTAGATTGAGTAGGTGACTTATTGTTTAAACACACCCAGTCTAATCCATTGTTACAAAAGAAGCGTGCTTAATGTTTTAACAAAACATATAGCACTTTCAGATAATACGAGTTAGGTTCTGACTAATAAATCATTTGCAAAGCACTGTTTACGGAATTAAATAAATCCAATATCTGCAAAACACGCTCTACAAATACAGGGATGCGACAGAAATAATATCTCGTTTAGAAATGTAAATAAAAAAGGTATCGAAAATGTTCCGCAAAATTATATTTTATAATATGACAGATGTATGCGATTTTTTGCCTCGTTTTAAAAATTATATCAATCAAATTTTCTATACACGTCTGAAGCCTCACCCTGAAGTTCCGCATTACTCTCTCCTGAGCGTTTCTGGTGGTCAAAACGAGGCATTATTTATGCCATCCCCTTTACTATAGAAAAATTAATTAACTCGCTCTTAGGCTAAGGCCACACAAAAGTGCTTCGCTAAGTGCTACGTGACTAATAGACTAGGTGACTTCATGCATGGCTACGCCAAAGTACTTCGCATAAATTATTTTGACATTTGGCAGCGGTTGAGTCAACAAACGATGCCACTCTCAAAACTAACCAATTTATTACAACTTACCTTATCTTTATTTACTTCCTGCGCAACTTCGTTCCAAAGTGATTTTATTACAGGTACGTTTTTGTATAATTTGCTCGATGGGTTCCACAAAGGCTCCCTTTTATACACAGCTGTTATTAAAACATCCGCCATCTTGTAAAATCAATTAGTGACCCAATAAAATTAACCAACACGTCTGTTCGGTAGGAGACTCACTAGGTGACTAATCGTCATATAACGTGCAGTGTGCCCATTGCGATAGTATGCGGTGCGTTGATTCGCTAGGATATATCGCCTAGCTCGCAGCGTAGCTCTAAACACCAAGCGAGGCTCCTACCTGTGTGGCCGAGGCCTTAGTCTTGTTTAATTTTTAAATATCTATAATTTTCTAAAAAAAAAAAATAACTTCCGAAAATAGTGAGAAAACCAACCCCCTTACAATAGAGAATTAACCTTTCCTTCCCTGTGTTGGGTATCTTCTACACATTGCTTCTAATAACCATCAATATCTCTATAAATATTATAAATACAAGGTTAAGATTTTAGGTATTCCTCCATAATATATTTACGCATTGATTTAAAAAATAATATTAATAATAATCAGAATTTATCGACTACATCGAGGTGTTTTGTAAAGATCGGAAACAAATTTGCATTTAAACGCTGTGAGTGTCTCGTCTTGACGATAGGTGAAGAGTATGCGGGAAGCGCGACACTATATCCACATCTCACTCTTGCATACTTCACTGAATTGCGAGGAGCTCAATTGTCTCAATCGTCGCAAGCGTAAGCCACGCCGGGAGTAAGCCACTACCGCTCCGCGCCGCAGTAGCTTTTGGGCTTGCAACCAGATTAGACTAACGCCCGTTCCGTGAGCGTTGCCAGATGGTTTTTTTAATGTTTTCAGCAAATAACTCTCAATTATTATCATTTTTAACTTCAATTATAATTAATTAAGGGGATTATCTACGAATGTTCTTATTTTTCCGATTTAAAATCGCTAATTTTTTATCGCGTACTCACTACCCAACGCCGGAGCGCGCGTTTCAATTTTAGCACCGTAAGGGAAGGGTTAATGCCATTTAATGATTAAAAATAAAATTTAGTAATCTAAGAAATATATAATCAATTGAATGGGGATTACTCCACGTTAATGATAGACCACGTATCAGGAGAGCAGACACTATAAGAAGTATAGATTAATCTGATAACTATAGATACTTACTATAGTAAGCAATAAAAAATACAACCAATTTATAATAATTATAAATTTGAGAGATAAGCAGTGTCAATCCCATTTATATTATATCTGGTACGGATCATTTAGAATTACTAGGTTAGTCAATAAGTTTTGAAAGCGACATCTATGGAGCAGTAGAAAACCAAAATTTTTACGCCATTTTAATATTTCATCTTTCATAAGAACGTACTCAAAATTTCATTTCGACCTGTCAATTCATTCTTTGTTTACAAGCCATTGGAAGTTGACGTGTCAGTGTATTTTTTAACAATGGAAAAATCCGAATATCGTGCAGTGATTAAATTCTTTGTTTTGGAAGGTTTATCGGCTACTGAGATCCATGCAAAGATGGTGAAAGTATTAAAGGAGTCTTCTCCTTCATTTCCGACCGTTCACCGATGGGTTTTGGAGTTTAAGCGTGGCCGTACAAGCGTTGAAGACGATCCACGCTCAGGACGTCCAAAAAGTGCATCAACACCAGAAATCATAGCGAAAATACAGGATATGGTTTTGAAAGATCATCGATCGACTGTGGATGTGATAGCTGACACCATAGGCATCTCACATGGAACAACATGGCATATTTTGGCTTAAGTTTTGGGTTTCAAAAAACTGTTTGCACAATGGGTGCCGCATTTGCTAACAATGCAACAAAAACACGTTCGAATGCGACTTTCTGAGCAACATTTGGAGCAATTTCGAAAGGATAAAAAGGATTTTCTGCGTCGATTCATCACTATGGATGAGACTCGGGTCTACCACCATGATTCTGAATCAAAACAAGAGGCTAAAGAGTGGTGTGAATCAGGCACTTTGGCTCCGAAGCGAGTTCGTGTCCAGAAATCGGCCAAGAAGGTGTTAGCGTTAGTTTTTTGGGATGCAAAAGGAATTTTATTGATAGATTATCTCCAAACTGGTAAGACAATCAACTCTGATTATTATTGTTACCTTTTGGACCAGTTGGATGAAAAAAATTGTGAAAAAAGACCCGGTTTGCGGAAGAAAAAAATCATTTTTCATCAAGACAATGCACCTGCTCACACAGCTCAAAAAACCATCGCGAAAATCAGTGAATTGGGGTACGAATTGTTGCAGCATCCACCCTATTCGCCAGATTTAGCTCCCTCTGACTTCTGGCTGTTCTCACACCTCAAAAAATTCCTTCGTGGAAAGCATTTTTCATCAAACGAAGAGGTTATAGCCGTCGTAGAGGAGTATTTTGCAGGCCTTCCAGAAAGTCACTTCCGTGATGGGACAACAAAGTTGGAAGATCGTTGGACCAAGTGTATTGATCTTATGGGAGACTATACTGAGCAATAAAAGTGATTTCCCCCCAAAAAAAATGTATTTTCATTTCCGCTTTCAAAACTTTTTGACTAACCTAGTATAGTAAGCAATAAAAATACAACAAATTTATAATAATTATAAATTTGAGAGATAAGCACTGTCAATCCCATTTATGTTATATCTGGTAACAACTCTTCATTATCTTTAGTAAGTGGAAATGATCTTGGATATTGTTATGTACCGATTACATAACAGCATTTATTACACAATTCTACAATACCATTATATTATGAAAACTTTGTGGAAAGTAAATGAGAATGGTTCTTGATGATGTCAATAAATTGGTCAAATACTTTTAGGATGTCGTCGTATTGTATTCAACCATTTTCAAGATAAATCATCGAGGTTTGTATGAAAAAATACATTTTATATATTACACCTACTGTATCGGACGTGTAGCGTCACCCTTGTGTGTGTGTATGTGGTATGATGATATAGACAATGCCGTGTAGATCTGGAGGGAAATTCACCCTAATATTTGTGATGCAAACTAATGTTGACTTATATTTGTGTATGTTCCTGTCATGTAAATCTTGTATTTGTATGTTCTTGTATTTGTTCATTCTATATGTTTGCTATATTTGGATACGTTTGTATATGTAAATCTGCTATATATTATAACTATGTAAAATATATGTTTGTTTGACTCCGATCGCATTCGCGACCGCACTGGAAATAAGTGACTTGTGAGGCGGTGCGATCGGAGTAGGTCGGGGCCCAGTCGGCGTAAGCAGGGCCCAAACCCCGAAAGTTGTTGTATTTCGCGGGCAATGGGCGCTTGTGACGGCCGACTGACCATTAATATAGAGGGCCCCCCGATTTGGAAATCATTCTTCTCAAATATAATTCTTAGTAATACCGATTTTACCGTGTTTTTACTTGAGACCCGCTACCCTATTTCGACTGCCTGAGAGGAATCTCTCCCTGCTCTTCTTCTTCTGCTGGATCTTCGCTACGAAATTCGCGACGTCGATTCTCTGAGCGCTACGCGGCAACCAACGTGCCTATCTACAGTCTTTGTGCCTCTCCGGTACACCTACTCTATATGTATATGTATGTGTGCTCCATATGCATCATAAATTTTGATAAGGTCAATTTATCAAGAAAAATAATAGCGCTCGATTGGTTCAAACTTGAAATCGTTAGCGTCTCTATAGTTTTGTTCCTCTTTTTTAATTGATTCGTTCATCATGCCCAAACCATTTCAGAGTGCTCAGCCTTTATTTTACATTCATCCCTAATCACTTCATTCCATTTTGCCATACATTGTCACCCCACGTATTCTTGTGAGTGAATGCATTTATTCGGCTCCTTTCAGTCTTTTTCCACGTCCACGTTTCACTCACATACATCAAAGTTGATACAAAAATACTGTTGTGCACTGTCATCTGAACAGATTTTGATCTTGGTTCGAGTATACATATTTTAATGCCCTGTTGTGATCTTGATATCTGTCCAAACATAAAAGGCAGCATTACTAACGATTATGATTATCAAGGTAAATTTGACATCATCAACATCATGATATTTCTATTACATCACATATATTGTATTAAATAAAATATGTAGTATTTTGGTACCAACTTTGATATATGGGAGTGTAATGCGAAAAAATAATTGTGCCAACGACAATATTGTCTCCTAACCACGCTCTTCAATTTAACAATGTCCTCAACAACATTTTGGATATGTTGGAGTATTAATAGACAAATGAATTAATGATGTATATGCATTCATACAATTATCATTGCATAATATGTCGTTGCTTTTCTAAAATCAAATTTAACCATAAAAAATGTATAATAAATGGGAAAAATGATATCTAGTATAGTTAAGTCATACACCGATATGATACACCCCCCCCCCCCACCCCCACCCCCCGCCACCAATACGTAATAAAGACTATGCTTATCCTTACCCGTTGGGATGATGACGTATGTCCTCCCACACAACAAACCACTATCACATCCCTTGCTTTATAATTATTGTTATGTCCGATTCTATTGATAATATCGCTGATGCATTTAGTCTGTTTTGTTTTAGCGTGGATCTTAAATATGTTTTTATCATTTCAATAATGAAAAACTTCATTTTGCATTTTGCCCCAACTGGTGTATTGTACAAATCCCACGGGGCCAATCATCGGCCTCAAAGTTTTCATACAAGTTTTCATGTTGAATATATATTTTTTTTAACTTTGAGAATCATTCACTTTTAAAATAATACATTGAAAACTAAATATTCACTGAGATAAAAAATAAAATATAAACTACTGTTTTTTTGCCAAAATATGCTGGGATTAAAAGGGTTAATACATACATACATACCATCTCATCACCTCCCTGTCGGGGTAGGCAGATGACAAAGCACCAGACTTTCCTGTCTCAACAAACATCCTTAGCCTCTTCCACATTCATACACCTTCAACGGTTTACATGACTTTCTAGATTTCTTTATTTCAGAATATCATAATGTTAATGTTAATAGTGTGCATAAATAAAATAATGTAAATATTTGGATAAACAATAACTAATTTGCTAAGCTGTAGTTTTGGACAGTCGTAGTAATCATTCCATTTTAAATATGAACTGAAGTGAACGTATTCTTTCATAAAACTTTCATCAAAATTGTCTTTGTATATAATTTTTATAACCTATATAAGAATCTTTGGGGCCCCCCTTTGACTTGGCGCCCCTAGGCAACTGCCTAGGTTCGCCTGTCAGCAAACACGCCTCTGACAAGAGTAAAAATTTAATAAACTATTCCTATAACTGCTCGCAAAAGTTCTTCAGTTAAGTAGTGAAAAGTTACGAAATTAAAACAGTCGGAACAAATTTAAAAAGGCAGCTCGACTAATGTATCAACAATGTTTAAAATTAATTTCCCGACGTGCAAGCAGCACGGCAGCACGGCAGCACGGTACAAGGCAAATGGTCACGGCTTATAATATAGTTGGAGCGAATTAATTGGTTTTATAACAGCCGTGTTGATAAGAAAACTAAATGTGGCGTCACTTAACCATTGTTTCCAAAAGGCAAGAATACAGAATAAAAAGATCCCTCTAGGTTTTATTTTAAACGCTCTATAAATGGATTTGCATCTAAAATAATGGCACGTGCTACGATTTGCCGCAAACTACTTAATTTAAAGTTGAAAAAAATGTCAAATTTGATTGTGACTGATCTATTGAATGCGGACAATTTGGCAATCGTGATAAGAAATTGAAAATAATTTAGAAGTCTTAGTTGAAAAAAACGGAATGTAATAATGAATGTATTTCTGCAAAAGAAAGAAAATGTACAATATGTTTAATGGAGATAACACTTTAGTTCGATCAGTTGTACTCAGGAGAATGAACGTATCTATTAAAAAAAAAACAGAATGATTTATCAAAGGTGTCGGCCTTAACTTTATGAACTCTATATTCAAATATTTAACAATAAATTGTTTTGTAACAATTTTTCAGAATTTGCAAATCATACAATAGAGAGACAAAACTTAATTTCAAAGGTAGCAAGGTTCAAGTTTTGCATACGTTCAAAGATTAAAAAAAAACAATGAATTTAGAAACATCGGAGATTCACAAAGCCAGCAAAAACAAACAATTAATAAATAACCCACAAAAAATATTGCCTTTGCATTAATATTGTCGATCAAGAAATATTTATGTAAAATATTTTAATTGAAATCTTTCCTTAAATATACCACACATACTTTAGATGAGGGTGGTCCATAGTAATATGACACCAGTCTTATAGAAACAAACCCGGATCATTCCGCCTGAAGAGAGCCTCGGGATAGAAGATAGAAACATGTGTAGTGGGGATTAATGCAATTAGTGGAATAACAAAGTTATTTATGGTTTAATAAAAACCTGCAGATTCCCATATTTCAATAAGCCAGTTTTATACGAGGGTCATCCAGAAAGTAAGGTTACAACAGTTATGTAGGATCGAAAAATGCTTGTATTTAATTGAAATTCAAAGGGTACTTCACAAATATATTAAACTAGTTTTCAACGTAATTGCCATCGAGATCGAGACATTTCTGTAGTCGGGGCACCAGCTTTTGTATGCCAGTGTCATAGACCTCCGCCGCCAGCTCTTTCAGCCACTTTTTCACAGCTCCCTCGACCTCCTGATCGTTGGAAAATTGTTGGGGTATAGTGACACACCCACGTCTCATCCCCCGTCATGATAGAGTCCAGAAAAGCTTCTCCCTTCTGTGCAAAACGACCAAAAATTCACGTGCAGCGGTCACGCGATTTTGATGGTGCTCCGGTATGAGCATTCTGGGCACCTATCTCGCATACAACTTCTTGTAACCAAGTTTTTCCACAATACCAAGGAGACTTCGAGACACAATATCACCAAGGAGACTTCAAGAAATGTCAGGAAATTCTTCGTGAAGGTCGTCAAGCATCACACGGCGGTCATTTCGCACCAGTTCTTCAATTTTTTGCACAAGTTCGTCAGAAATCACTGCCTTGCCTCGTTGTGAGTATCAGTACGGTCTTCTCTGAACAACCCAACCCACTTCGTGACATGTTGTCGACTCATCACATCACTACCATAAACTTCAACGAGCTTCCAATGGATATTCGTGGCGGTATTGTTCTGCAAAGTCAAAAAACGGATGACCGCGCGGATCTCGCACGGACGGGAGGTGGCGGGAGCGCGCGACGACTTTTCCATCGGAAGAATTTACTGTGACTGAACAAAATGGTCGACAAACACGCGGGACCAAACAAACTGGCCGTTAGGATCACCCCTACACGCCAGGTGCGCCAACTTCGAAACAAAAAATTTCTCCTGGCCTCAGGAGCCCTTGTAACCTTACTTTCTAGGTGACCTTCGTAGTTTATTAGAAGAAATGTGAAAAGAATAATTTCACACAAAGCAGGCGGCTTTAAGCGAGTATTTGGATACTCCCACGAACTTTTGATCGAAAGTCACAAACATTTGGTAATAGGGAAAGAAGTTTAATATTGTTTTCTGGGAACTAGTAGTTAATTCAACACAGTCCTCGTCCTCGTCGTTGCCATTAATCGCATTAAAATAATGTATTTATTATTATTTTCAACAGTAAAAATAATTTCAACGAATTTTTGTCCGAGACTAACATAATTATATCAGAGAGTGCAGCTAGACGAGCTTCCTGCATTTAGTGGCCTCATTAAGGCCGTGTCGGCATCAAAGTGACACTTGACCAAAAGGGCCGTCAATCATTTTTAGTTCAGCATAATCAGTCAAGCTTTTAAATTGATGTGCGCAATGAGACTTACATCATTTTAAAATTTCAAAAAGACCGCTTCACACTTCACTTACACTTTCATTTTATACAGTACAACCTAGCGGGCTCATTAACATGTGGCAATCTCTTCCGATCAACCAGAATGTAGTCAAAGAGACCTTAGCGAAAAACAAACAAGAACTTTTTAAAAAATGCGGATAATCAATGGGAATTTAACCCGCAACCCCATAGGTTAAGAAGCAGGACTCACCGGGCCATGGAGGTTGTCGAATTAGAGGGTAGTCATAACCAGGATCGAGAGAAGAGTTCAATGAAACTTTGAGTTAGATTTAAACCTCAAGGGGAAATAATACGAAGAGACACTCACCATGAAGACGGCGCACATGAGTGTGGCGGCCAGCAGCTGGGGACCGGCCGCCCGGTGCACCACCTTGGGGCTCCAGTGGCAGTGGCTCCATATCTCGGCCGCCCCCTCTTGCATCGGGATCTCCGTGTACGCCTCCTAGAAGCGACAAAATAAAATATTTGCACTATTTTATTTCTCGTAAATATTTCATTACATACATAACACCATACTGTTTCCCTGTTGGAATAGGCAGAGAGGAAAGACCGCTATTAATTTTCTATCATGACATACTTCCATCGCCTTCTCCACATCCAAACATCTTCTCATACAGTTCCTTCAGTTTCTCTTACTCATTATTTTTTCAGGTTTCATAATCATTTGGTCCAACCATATTCTTCTCGGTCGTCCTCTACCATGACTCTCATTTATACTCGCCTAATAAATTTGTTTAATTATTCTTTCAACGCCCATTCATTTTACATGTCCAAACCACCTCAACGTTCTCACTTTGCTTAACACATCAGTTTCTAGCTCATAATCATCCTCAATAATTACATTTATTATTCTGTCATACATCAACACACCACATATTCTTCTCAGTGATGCATTTCCACTACATTAACTCGAATCTTTTAATTCATTTTCAACGTCCATGCTTCACTCTCATGCATCAATATTGGCACTAATGCACTGTTACTAAATATAATACTTCTTTAAGTAATGTAAAATTTGGCTAGTTAATTGCCAAGTGGAAATCTCTTACAGCCTACCACACAATTATACCATCCATTTGGTATTATGCTACACCATGTCCCTGTCCACTATCCTGAGTAAGCATTCAAAATAAGTCCCATTGGACTTGGATGCCACAAGCGTCCACTTTAATTATTTGATCGTAATAATCTCGATATCTGTCCAAACATCAGAGGCACCATTACTAATGACAATGATCAATTTATTATGATTAATAAGGTGAATTTGATATCATCACCATCATCTCCATCATGCCATATCTCTATTGATTTACAATAAAATAAAATATCATTACAGAGTTTAATAAAACATATAGAATTGAACGACATCTGCTAAGATTGATAGTCCATAACAGTATTTTAGTACCTAATTTGATGTATTGGGTGACAATGTATGGCAGAAAATGAAATAAAGTGATGTTGAGAAAATGTGAACTTAAGGCTGATGTACGAGGCGTATCCAGAAAGTAAGTGTACTGAGGCTCTCACGACCGGATGGATTTTATTTTCGACATGTTGGCTACACTTCCGTGTAGCCTGACCCTTCCCCTCCGCAACGAGACCGGTTCGAGGTCAGTACGTTGAGAAGTGTCGACGCGACAACACGTTTCGTGAAAAATGTCAAACCAATCTCCCGCCAAGTGCGAAATACGCGGCGTCATCCGTTATCTCGTTTGGAAGGGAAAACCTCCGGTTGAGGTTTATAATGAGGTGAAAACTGCATATGGTGATAAAGCTATGAATCGTACGAGTGTGTACAAGTGGTCTCGCGAGTTTAAAAACGGTCGTACGTCTGTGCATGATGATCAGAGGAGCGGAAGACCTTCAATTGTGACTGACGAAATTGACGAAATTGTTTTGGGACTGTCAAGGCATAATTTTGATTGAATATATGCCTCAAGGGGAGACCATCAACTCTGCAAGATACTGTGAGACCCTAAAAAAATTGCGGAGGGCGATTCAGAACAAGAGGAGAGGCATGCTGACAAAGGGAGTCTGCCTGCTGCACGACAATGACAGACGGAACTGCTCGCCTCGTTTAAATGGGATGTCCTGAACCATCCCGCGCATTCCCCTGACCTAGCACCTGCAGATTACTATCTCTTTACCTCCCTGAAGCTGCACATGGGTGAAAAAAGGTTTTCAACCGACGAGGAGGTAAAGGAGGAGGTGGAGAAGTGGACGGAGGGGTTGGCGGGAAACTACTTCGAGGAAGGCATCAAAAAGTTGATACCCCGCTTCACCACCTGCATTGAGAGGAATGGCGACTATATCGAAAAATAGCTTACATATGTACTACGGTAACCACGTAATTTTTTTGTTTAAATAAAAAAAATTGTAACCTACAAAAATTCAGTACACTTACTTTCTGGACTTACCTAGTATTTTGTTTGGTTTGGGCATGCAGAAGGAACGAATGAAGAAAGACTAATAATATACAAATATGCAGTACAAATGTGAGTGGAAGGTTCGGCTAAGGAAGACCAAAGAAAAGTAAGGTTGAATCGAGTGAATGATATTTTAAAAGAAGGAAATGTAAATAGTCAGATAAATCGTACGAGTCATATGAGAAGGCGTAGACGATGAAGAGGAGGCAAAAGAGGTGTCACGGTAGTCAATTCTGGTGGTATATCCTCTTTGTCTAGCCCGACAGGGAAATGGCATAACGTTATGTATGTATTTTTTTTTCCTCGTTCTTGCTGACAGTTAACCTGAGGTGGTATATGTGGGTTTACTTTTTATTTTGTTTTCTGCCATACGTTTTTGTTTTCTCTCTTTTTTATTATATTTATTCTTTAATCTAGATATGCGGGGGTGTGGGATGGAAGCCCCCTGATGCCCTTGCGGTCGGGCTCGCCCTACATTGGTGGGGTGTATCTCGGCCGTGGAAATGTTTGTGGGATGAGCCCGGACCTTTTGGTGTACTCTCTCTTGAATGTATTTTTTTCTTTTTTGTCATCTACTATATTTATTTTTTTGTATATATTCCTGTTTCTATGTGTTTAAGGGTGTGGGCTGAAAAACATCTGGTGTCCCCGTGGCTGGGTTCGCCCTATATTGGTGGGGTGTATTCTGGCCGAGGGGATGCTATTAGATGAGCCCAGACCTTTTGATAGCTTCAGTGTCTGATGTATTGTCTGCAATTTATGTGTTTTAGAAGTGTTATTCATGTGTGATCTTGTACATACTATGTTGCTGTCAATAAACCTAATATTTATTTATTTATTATCGAGATGAAGGTCCCATTCTCTCAGGTCACCTTTGCCCATCAGGAATCCTCCCAGGAACTCAGCGCTGCTGAATGTAGATCCAGTTCCTCGTGTTGTCAAACGGAAGACTTTTAATGACTTGTTAGAACTAGAGTCATAGGAGATAAATACGTAAGTTAAGTTTGTACTGAAAATGGGGATATTTAGATTATTATTTGTATTTTCAACACATGGTAAAATTAGTTTTCTTACATTAACGTACATTTAAATTCTTGATAATCAAACTTGGCAGGTAATAAAATGGTGCCAATTATATTGCCCACTCTCCTTTATCAAGTGTGTACGTCACGAAAGCGCTTATTTAACCTTTCCTTCCCTGTGTTGGGTATCTTCTACACGTTGCTTCTAATAACCATCAATATCTCTATAAATATTATAAATACAAGGTTAACATTTTACTATAGGTATTCCTCCATAATATATTTACGCATTGATTTAAAAAATAATATTAATAATAATCAGAATTTATCGACTACATCGAGGTGTTTTGTAAAGATCGAAAACAAATTCGCATTTAAACGCTGCGAATGCCTCGTCTTGACGATAGGTGAATAGTATGCGGGAAGCGCGACACTATATTCGCATCTCACTCTTGCATACTAGACTGAATTGCGAGGAGCTGAATTTTCTCAACGTCGCAAGCATAAGCGTAAGCGCCGGGATATGCGACTGACGTTCCGCGCCACTAGTAGCTTCTAAGCTTGCAAATAGGTTAGACGTACGCCCGTTCCGTGAGCGTTGCCAGATGGTTTTTTGTTTTCAGCAAATAAATCTCAATTATTATAATTTTTGACTTCAATTATAATTAATTAAGGGGATTATCTATGAATGTTCTTATTTTTCCGATTTAAAATCGCTAATTTTTTATTGCGTACTCACTACCCAACACCGGAGCACGCGTATTATTTTTATCACCGTAAGGGAAGGGTTAAACTTAATCAATTTCATTATTAATTTCAAGGAGCAACAATAATAAAAAACACAAATATTTATTATAGTATATCGAAGTAGCAAAAATGACAATACATAATAGTGTTTGTAATTTGTTTTATCAAACACTGTTTATTCCACTTTTTGTAACGGTATAACCCTACCGGTTTTAAGGCTTTCCCCTCATCATCAGGGGAGCAGTCTTGTTTGTGCTCCCCTGATGATGAGGTGTGCACCTTGAAACCGTACCGGGTTATACCGTTACAAGAAGTGGAATAAAGTGTTTGATAAAACAAATTACATGATGTTTAAAACCTCCACAATGTTAATGCCTTAACTATAAATAATACACATAATAGTATGTCAGTACCCACTTTGACATATGGAAGCGAAAGTTGGATTTGAAGTAGATGAATGCTGTTGAGATGCACGGCAATGTACAAAAGAAGGAGAAATGAAGACATCAGAAATGAATTCATGAAGAAAATTGATGTTACAAGTAAAATGAAGAAAGGCGCTTTAAGATGATTTGGACATGTTGACCAAGTGATTATACAAGTAAGAAGTGCTCGGGGTGCATGCAAGAGATAGACAGAGGAAAACGTGGTTGGATCAAGTGTACCAGACTTGAAGAGACGACGCTCTACAAAGAGCCGAAGTCACCCGATTATGGCCGAGTCTCTCCCTTAATGTGCCCGGTGTGTAACTATTCCCTATTCCTTACCGCCGGGTGCTGTAAATACTATCGTGCCATCTCCCTGTCGGGGTAGGAAGAGGGAACAGAGCCAAACTTTCTTACCTTGACACGCATCCTTAATCTCTTCTCATACGACTTCTACCATTTCTCTGACTTTCTACTCGATTCAACCATACTTTCCTTGGTCTTCCTACCAATCACATTTGCACTATACATTTGTTTTGTTAGTATTCTTCATTAATTTGTTCCTCATGTCCAAACCATCTCAGCGTGCTCCTCTTCATCTTACTCAACACATCATGCATCAGCCTGAAGTTCACATTCCTCCTTATCACATAATGATATGATTACCCCACGTATTCTGCTCAGTGCAGGGATTTCTACAACCTTTTAACATCTCCGCTCCATTCACTCTTTATCCACCTTTCCCTCCCATACAAATTTCACTCTCGTACACCAAAGTTGCTACTAAAATACTATCATCTTAGCAGGTTTTGATACTGTCCAGTTCCAATATATATGTTTTAGTGCCCCATTAACTTTGTTTCCTATCATTATACACCGTTCAATATGCTTCTTCTCATACACCAAAGTTGCTACTAAAATACTATCATCTTAGCAGGTTTTGATACTGTCCAGTTCCAATATATATGTTTTAGTGCCCCATTAACTTTGTTTCCTATCACTATACACCGTTCAATATGCTTCTTCTCATACACCAAAGTTGCTACTAAAATACTATCATCTTAGCAGGTTTTGATACTGTCCAGTTCCAATATATATGTTTTAGTGCCCCATTAACTTTGTTTCCTATCACTATACACCGTTCAATATGCTTCTTCTCATACACCAAAGTTGCTACTAAAATACTATCATCTTAGCAGGTTTTGATACTGTCCAGTTCCAATATATATGTTTTAGTGCCCCATTAACTTTGTTTCCTATCATTATACACCGTTCAATATGCTTCTTCTCATACACCAAAGTTGCTACTAAAATACTATCATCTTAGCAGGTTTTGATACTGCCCAGTTCCAATATATATGTTTTAGTGCCCCATTAACTTTGTTTCCTATCACTATACACCGTTCAATATGCTTCTTCTCATACACCAAAGTTGCTACTAAAATACTATCATCTTAGCAGGTTTTGATACTGTCCAGTTCCAATATATATGTTTTAGTGCCCCATTAACTTTGTTTCCTATCACTATACACCATTCAATATGCTTCTTAACTCTTCCATAATGTGAAAATACTACCCAAATAGCAAAATTCCTCAAATTGCTCCGATTTTTCATTGTTCACCCATATATCACATTTATAATAATTTTTCTTTTACTCTTTCCTATTATTATGACTTTATATTTCACATTCATTCTCAGATATTTATCTTCACATATTTCATATCATTTCATTCCTTATTTAGATTTATATATTCTCATTGAACATTTGTGTGTTCCTGCACACAAAAATATATGTAAATATTAAACAACCGAGCTGACATAATGCATTCCCTTTTGAAATATTACTTCAATATGATCTTTGGTGATGAATTACTTTGACAGAAATAAAAAATTACTCAAAAATTGTAAATCATGAAATTTCGTTTTGTAACCTGAATTGTCAAAATAATAAAAAAAAATACTTAGGTTTAATAAATAGTTTTGAACTTCTAAAATCACAACAGTAACACATGAGAATGTTGAAAAAAAATTAAAATGAATGCAAAAATTAAAAATTATTTATTAAAGGTTTCGGCTTTCATTTTGTGGAACTCTGCATTAGAATATTCAATTAGTGGATTAACAAAGTAATTTATTATTAAATATTCTAATATATAAAATTAATTGTTAGGAAATGAGAAAAATGACGAGATAATTTATCCAACACTATGAGTTCAGACCTTTTTTCAGTCAAATTTTTAAATGACAGAAGGCAGGAAAACTGTATTTACAGAAAGAAAAAATAACTATTTCAGAATCTGGCTGCGTGAACAGTAAAAAATGTAATAAAAATGAAATCTCGTTATAGCCAAGTCCTATTGTGTTTTGCAACTGTAAATACTGATATTAACTTAACAGATAACTTGTAAAACGATAAAATATTGTAAAAAGATAACAGAAAAATGTCAAAAATTTAACTTATATAATGAAAAACGTTTACTCACATCTCGCAATAAAGGAGCATCCATCCCTTCGGCATTTTCAAATCCCGAAGGAGCGTAGGAATTCCTTTGGACTCCTTGCTCGAACAGTTTCCCAGGTCGTAACAAAGAGTCGTCGGAACGAATTTCGTCCCAATTTAATTCTTCGTTCATTTTTGACACAATTTAATTCACAACACTCGATAGAAACATGTTATTTGAGCTAGTTTAGCGAGAAGTACTTTTGTTCTTATCAAATATTTTTTATCTGTTGTTTGTCACTAAAATAACACAAGATGAATTGATACAGTCAGCTTTGTCCGAAACAAACAATTGTACTGTTGTTTATCGAGTTCAGCGGAAGACATTCACCGATAATGATTGCACAATGGTTTCAGTCGTGCCGAGAATTAGTTTTGATAAATAAACACAAAAAAGAAAAAGCTTTTGACGCGGAATGAATGCATATTTTCCGCACCGCTACTTTGTGTTTTCACATCACTCGTCTGTAATTGTGCGCTGTCTAGAAAATTTTCCAACGACAAATGATTTTCAGCTGTCAAACCATAAACAAGAAAATTTTGACGTCTGCACAATATTGATAAGGCAGTCTAGTTATAAAAAACATTTTTACTCGAGGGCCAATTATATTTCACAACATTGCAAGGATTGAGTAAACAATATGAAGATAAAGTAGAAAAAAAAACATTTGAAAAATGTACTGATAAATATCTACAGAACTAATGTGTTTAAATTATTAGAATTAACCTTCGAATAATAATTTTCATAATGGAATCGCCCTTACATAAATTTAATAATTACTTATTAACTTCGTTGATTTTATGTGTTTGACTCAAACATATAACATAACATGAGTCAAGGTATATATGAAAAAAATATTAGTTTTTCATTAACATAAGATTTTATTGAATATATTGAAAAGTGTTTCATATGCTCGAAATGAATGTGACTTGTATGCATAATTGTGTTGAGTTTGTCTTGTACTGTTTTTTTTCTATTGGATAACATTATTTACAAGTCAATGTTGTATTTTTAGAAACCTTATTCTAAAAGTTTGATGTAAACGTCTCCAGATAAATATTTAAAATGTTTCTTTTAGTTTGATTTTTTTTAAAGACCGTGAAAAGCAAGAAAAATAATTTGAACGTAGAGAAAATACACCTCTCTATTATTTTTTCACTTTTGATTTTGATAAAAAATATTGCTAAATATTACATTTAATATGCATATTTTAGCCTCTAAAATGTACTCGGGTGTCAACAGTTACGATTTACTGAAAATACTCATCACCTAGATAAGAAAATATGTACTTTTATCAACTGGCAATTTCCCCACCATTTACGATCTCTGATTGGTCGATTTCATTTGGTGGGGAAATTCAAATTCACATACTCTGAGTATTTTCTTACGAAATTTATTAAATATTATACCATATAGTAAAAATATATTTATATAAACGAGGACGAGAGATAAATATATTAAATCGCTAAAACTTTTTATGTTATTTTTATGTAGATTACAGGAGCAAAAATCACACTAAGAAATTAAAAAAATTCCAAACAATTGGAATACATTTTTCAAGAGATGTTGAAATCACGATTAAAATATGTAAATAAAATAATATAAAACATTATTTATTTTCTTTATTACCATCAAAATGAATATAGACTGATTTATAATTAAATTTAAGTGTTCAAATATAATTAGGACATAAAAGTCCCATAAATATATATATTCTGCATTAGGGGAATATTTTATTTTATTCAAACAATTTTTTAAACTACATATTATCAGTGATATACATACATACCACCACGGCGCATACCTCTCGGGGTAGGCAGAGAGGCGAAAGTGCCAGACTTTCCTATCTCAACACACATCTTTTTCCTCTCTCACTCTCATACAGCTCCTACAATTTTTTTAATTTTTGTTTTTTCTTCAAAATATCATACACTTGATTCATCTACACAGTAGAGCGCCGACTATCCGTGGAAATTGGGGGACACTCAAGCCCGGATAATTAAAAAAACACTTAATCCAAATTAAGTTTTTATTTAGTTCAACATTTTAAGAGTTGAAATAGTAGATACATTTTGTTACGCAAGATGAGTACACGTACATCATAAAGCTTTCTCAATGATTGATAGATACAACCGATAAATGCAGGTATCATACTGCGGTACTTACATCGGAAAGCCCTGGATTAACATATTTTCGTGTCGGTATGGAAACGAGAAAACATCGTCAACTTACTAGCGTTAGAGAATTGATATGATATTAAACATAGAGTTTAAAACAGTTTAATTCCTTGCTTTGTAATTTATTTGTTGAAAATTTTGAAATATTAATTTTCTGGATTGCTAAAAAAAATTGCACTACAAAAGACCACGGTAAGTCCGACTCACGGGTAATTGAACCCAGATAATCGGCGCTCTACAATGCTTCCTTGGTCTTTCTCTACTATGCCTCCCACTCACATTTGCACTGTACATATGTTTTGTTATTCTTTCTTTATTAATTTGTTCTATGTGCCTAAAGCATAACAGACTTCTTCTCAGTCTATGCATTTCTACAGCATTTATTCAGCTCCTTTCAGACATTTCCCACATCCACATTTATCTCCCATATATCAAAGTTTGTATTTAAATACTGTTTTGAACTATTATTATATTAAAAATTATTAAAAAAAATTCAACTTAATCGAAAAAAAAAAAAGCTTTATGCCACTATTTCATTACACTTATCTCCAAGAACTTAAATTATGAACCCACTAAGCTACATTTATTGTTACTGGAAATCACCAACCAAGTGTCATCTGGAAAGTTTGGTTGTAAAGTAAGCATACTTACCATTTTATATGGAGCCACTTTATGAGTCAACATTTTTATTCAATAAAAACATTTACACTGTTATATACTTCACAGTGCGTACTCAGTTTGAATATAATTCCACTGTTTTGTCCCCTTGCTACAACGTTAATATAAACGCAGTCGAAAGAGTGCAGCTTAAGTTTTTGGATCGTAAGACATTCATTATAAGTATCTCGAATAAACATTAAATTTATTACCTTTAAGCAAAAGAAGAATGCAAAATAATTTCCTTTTTTAAAATAAAATCATCAACTCTCACCTAAATTGTCCTGAATTGCTTAACTTTTTTAATATTCAAGTTCCTTCAGTGCATACTTGTCAAAGGGTTATTTTCTATTGTAAACAAAGTACCTTTAATTACTAACAAAATTCTCCTACAAGTATATAAGGCAATATGCTTATTTGGCTCCCATTACATACAATGGCGTGCCGACTTCAATAAAAGTAAAGGTAGGAAAACCATTTAGACAGTCGATCGGAGCGTGTTTGTTATTGCGACAGGATTTTGAGTACTTGGGCTTTCAGGATGAATGACGAGTGGAAAGGATGTATGTGAGCTCGTGAGTGTGGGTCTTCTTGTTGTTTAAATTTTGGTTGTTTTTGTATTTGTGTTTCTGTGTGTTTTTCTTTTTTTTTTTTTTTGTTTTGATTTTTATTCTTATGATTGTGTGTGGTATATTGTGGGATGAATATTTTTGGTCTTTCTGGAGTGATAATGTGTGAAGAGTTGAGTTTCGCAAGATGTTTCCAGTTGTAGTTGAGTGTCACTGTTTGTCAGGTTGATGAGAGCGTGCAACGGGGTTTTTTGTGTTATCAAAAATCGGAAAGAAGTATCGATTTATTTTTTCATGCTAAATATCCTCAGTGAGATACAGGCAAAAGCCTAGTTTACTGGGGATGCGACAAATGAAAGGCAACAAACCCAGATCCATTAAAATTATATGTCCAAATCAAATTACCTGTTGTTTTTTCTCAAATTGTGTATATTTCTTGTCATGTGTAATAATAAATAAATAAATAAATATATATAGAATGCATCTTTTGGGAAATCAATTTACTAAGATAGCTGATATACGAGTATTTCTCCAATCTGTCAAAGAAGGCTGAGTATTTATGAATTGTTAAATTTGTGCTGTATTTTTCATTCCGCATGAATATCAAGAAAGATCCTCGCCGTGGTGAGGTGTGGGGTACTTGGCAATGTGAGACGGTCTCGGATATCATCTTAATAACTGTATATTGACTTTGACCTTGCGTACTTATGTGTTACTTGAATTATGAATTGTGTTAATGTGTCTTTTTATTTGGTTTCATTGAAATTGTTTATTTTAAAAAGATTTATCTTTGAAATGAATGTGACACTCACTAACCATATTTTATTAAATATTGTTATAAGGTACATTGTACTGTTGATGAAATAAATAAATAATATTATATAACATGACTTACAATGGTCTGAGGTATGAGGATATGCTTTGTATAAATGAGACTTTATAAATCGATTTATTATTCTAATAATTTAAAAAGTGCTTCACCTATTTATGAATTATTTTTTGAAAATTCAAACATTTCTTTTCCAAAAGATTCTAAACAATCGAAGAGTTTGAAGAAAATTCCTCACAGCCATAAATGAATTTATTTGTCTTTCGGTTTCCTTGCAAAAAGAGAGTCTATTTTACTTTTGGGGGGAGTGAGCTAGTGGTGGAAAGGCTTATTAAATTCCAGTGGGTATAGAACTCTCGAAGAATCCAGTTCTCTTTATAATATTCGTTTTCAAAATTTTTTTCAAAAACCTGAATTAACAAAAATGGGTTGCGATCCTTGCTGCGCTCCATGCTGTCCGACCGGCTGTCCAGTTCCATGCCTTCCATGCTGCCCGAACCCTCCAAAGCCGTGCCCACCATGCCGTCCGCCTGCGTGCGTCACCATCTTCAGCTGTTATACTAAGGTATAAATAAAGAAGACAACTACAATGGATAAGCCGGACTACATTGAAAAACACCGTTGGAAAAGGAGGTCAAAACAGCTCTGAAGACTTCACTGCCCTCTGTTGAAATTAAAAAGTGTAAAAAAACTATAGTTTGGAATTTATGTATAAATTGTAGTAGATTATTCGCTATTTTACTAGAACTTAATTTATATCCATCTTTGATAAATTTTGAAATTGTAACGTAACAATAAATATTTAAAAATACTATTTTTCATTTTATTACCCCCTGGTCTGGTGGCTTCAGATATGAGTTATGACCAAGTTTTCGTATGTTTTTTTACATACAAATTAAAAGTCTTCAGTTTCAATCCTGGGGATTGGTTAGCAGCAAAGCTCTGCATCTCCTCTTCCACTCCGCTCGGTCTTCAGCGATCCTCTTGAGCTCTGTATAGGAGGTGCAGTCCATATCGTGGCATATTTGCTCCAGATACTCTCGGCGAGGATGCCCTCCGCCAATCGATCCCTCAATCATTCCCTCCAGTGTATTGTGCAGGAGAGTAGAGAATAAAATATTGTAAATTAAAAGTAGAGAAAAAAAGAATATAGGCATTACACTGATGTTTCAGAGAGGGGGGGAACATGGAAAAAAAATAGAATGGGGAATAGAGAAAGACACGTTATGTCATTGAACAAAGATATATTGATTTTGAAGTGAGTCAATGAGAGTACAAGTCATTACAGCTGGTAGCCAGTTCTAAAGTTAGTAAAGGAAGATATCAAGTAAGTAGTAAAACATTTTCCTTATATCGACTTTTCCTGAACAGAAATATGTTTGTAGAGAAGCAATAAGCCTATTTTTCATTGACTTCTCTACAAAAAAAAATGATTTCGAAACCACGGCAACACAAACGTGTTTGATGTATTGTCTGCAATTTATGTGTTTTAGAAGTGTTATTCAGGTGTGATCTTGTACATACTATGTTGCTGTCAATAAACCTAATATTTATTTATATTTAAACATATATTCCATCACCACACACCTCTCTTGAAGTAGATAGAGGACAGACATCCACAGTTTTTCAATACACACACAGATTTGACCTCCATATTCATACATGCTCTTTTGCTTTTCCTAGTTCTCATCTTCCAGCTATTGTATCTTGTTGCATTCTGTAATACCTGATTAGTATTTTTACTAATCCCTCTCTCAGAATTTGATTAATTTGGTCCTGCCATGTTCTTTCAACAAATCTTTCATCATTCATTTCTTCTTGTGGCTGTAGCCATCTAAATACTATTTTCTTCATCTTAAGTACTGCATTTTCTTTCAATCTACATTTTTCCAAATATTTTCATTAATTTTTCTGCTATGCATTGTTTTTACACACATTCTTTCATCGGGCTACTTCTTCCTCAGTCTCTATTGTATCCAGAAATGAGAGATATATGCACACCATGTCGAACCTCTCACAGTGTGCAATTATAAAACCTCGAAACAAGAATCCATCGCAGTATTCCTACTGAAGGTTCTTCAATGTAGTTTTAACTGTCCTATGATACTAGAAGCACTATGTCCCGATAAATATAACTGCAAGGAATTACCCTCTGTTCTACATATAAATAAATAAATAAATAAATATTAGGTTTATTGACAGCAACATAGTATGTACAAGATCACACCTGAATAACACTTTTAAAACACATAAATTGCAGACAATACATCAGACACAGAAGCTATCAAAAGGTCTGGGCTCATCTAATAGCATCCCCTCGGCCAAAATACACCCCACCAATATAGGGCGAACCAAGCCACGGGGACACCAGATGTTTTTCAGCCCACACCCTTAAACACGTAGAAACAGGAATATATACAAAAAAATAAACACAGAAAATAAATATAGTAGATGACAAAAAAAGACATTCAAGAGAGAGTACACCAAAAGGATCGGGCTCATCCCACAAACGAGATACATCCCACCAATGTAGGGCGATATTTATTTATTTAACACTTTTATTGCAATACAATCTGGCGGGCTTATTGCCAGGCGGCAATCTCTTCCAACCAACCAGACAAAAGTAAATGAAGCAAGTTACGTGGTCGCATAAATCATTCAAATGACTATCCATCCCCACGAAATCCATAAACATATATGTGAGAACATGCCCACAAAGACGGACAATCACCCGAACATCATTTTTCATATAAAGTGAGATATCATCAATCAAAATGAAAGGAAAGGATGGTGGAGAAGAAAGGAAAAGAAAAATCAGGAATGAAACACGATATCAACTTACAGAACAAAAATCATGGCCAAACACTCAGTAACGGGTGGTATTGAGATATTGAACCAACCGAGTGACGCTGTCGATATACTATATTCTCAGTTTCACCTAGCAGTATAGGAAACATCCTGGCTGATGTTCTTCCTTACGGATAAACTAACTAGAAGCAGACCCGCTTTGTGTAACAGCAGAAATCCAAAGTCGACTGATTCCCATCTCCTCCCAGTATTCCTCCACTCGCAGCCTCCTGAGATCCCGCTGCACGCTATCTAAAATCATCTGTATCAGTCTGTCAAGTGCTCTTCTTTAGTTTTGTTGGACTCACACAATGATCTTTGCCAATCTTGTCAACTGAGATCTGCTTACAATGCTCAACCATGCCAATGTTCGCCATCTTATTTTGCTGGTAATAAGTGGTTATCTGATTAATTTATTACATTATTATGAAACAAAATTATATAAGCCATCTATTTGATGTTATATATTTGTGTCACCTTAGGATTGGATGAGAAATAAAAGTCGAGTCCGTTCATTTTTAATACTTTTCATTCAACAATTTTTTTATTACAGTGTAACTTTATACAGTACTAAAGCTTAAAACAGAAGAAAAATCATTTTTGTCATACAAAAACTACAGTTGAAGTAAATAAGTAACAATTATTATCGAATTGGGCAACACTCCACGTGTAAGTTGAGTGCGGTCAGTAGTACCCTAATGGAATTCTCTCTCTCTCTCTCTCTTGAAAAATGGCATAAGAAGGAGAGGGAAGGGAGCTTCGTGAGTACACTAACAACAACACTGTGGTTTTAAGCCCATGGATATTAGGTTGATGCATAAGGTATTACATATTTTATTATATAAACTAAAAATAATTAATTATTTTTTTAAATCTAAGTCCGCCGATTTTTATAAAAGTGGTATAAATAAGCTTGTATAAAGGTGGGAGACTCGTATCAAACGAGGAAAATTATATAAAAGATCAATTAAATAAAGCTTTCGAGAATAAAATATACATCATGAAAAATTTGTGATAACTTTTGCATCAGCCCGATAATTAAGTTCCGATCACATTACTAGGTTAGTCAATAAGTTTTGAAAGCGACATCTATGGAGCAGTAGAAAACCAAAATTTCTACGCCATTTTAATATTTCATCTTTCATAAGAACGTACTCAAAATTTCATTTCGATCTGTCATTCATTCTTTGTTTAAAGCCATTTGAAGTTGACGTGTCAGTGTATTTTTTAACAATGGAAAAATCCGAATATCGTGCAGTGATTAAATTCTTTGTTTTAGAAGGTTTATCGGCTACTGAGATCCATGCAAAGATGGTGAAAGTATTAAAGGAGTCTTTCCTTCATTTCCAACCGTTCACCGATGGGTTTTGGAGTTTAAGCGTGACCGTACACGCGTTGAAGACGATCCACGCTCAGGACGTCCAAAAAGTGCATCAACACCAGAAATCATAGCGAAAATACAGGATATGGTTATGGAAGATCATCGATCGACTGTGGATGTGATAGCTGACACCATAGGCATCTCACATGGAACAACATGGCATATTTTGGCTGAAGTTTTGGGTTTCAAAAAGCTGTGTGCACAATGGGTGCCGCATTTGCTAACAATGCAACAAAAACACGTTCGAATGCGACTTTCTGAGCAACATTTGGAGCAATTTCGAAAGGATAAAATGGATTTTCTGCGTCGATTCATCACTATGGATGAGACTTGGGTCTACCACCATGATCCTGAATAAAAAAAAGAGGCTAAGGAGTGGTGTGAACCAGACACTTTGGCTCCGAAGCGAGTTCGTGTCCAGAAATCGGCCAAGAAGGTGTTAGCGTCAGTTTTTTGGGATGCAAAAGGAATTTTATTGATAGATTATCTCCAAACTGGTAAGACAATCAACTCTGATTATTATTGTGACCTTTTGGACCAGTTGGATGAAAAAAATTGTAAAAAAAGACCCGGTTTGCAGAAGAAAAAAATCATTTTTCACCAAGACAATGCACCTGCTCACACAGCTCAAAAAACTATCGCGAAAATCAGTGAATTGGGGTACGAATTGTTGCAGCATCCACCCTATTCACCAGATTTAGCTCCTCTGACTTCTGGCTGTTCTCACACCTCAAAAAATTCCGTCGTGGAAAGCATTTTTCATCAAACGAAGAGGTTATAGCCGTCGTAGAGGAGTGTTTTGCAGGCCTTCCAGAAAGTCACTTCCGTGATGGGACAACAAAGTTGGAAGATCGTTGGACCGAGTGTATTGATCTTATGGGAGACTATACTAAGCAATAAAAGTGATTTCCCCCCAAAAAAAATGTATTTTCATTTCCGCTTTCAAAACTTTTTGACTAACCTAGTATGATGATACAAAGTGTTTAATAAGAATATTTGGAGATTTTTTAGAGTTGTCAATGGAGCAACTTATTGTCACATAGGTTTGCCATTGCTTGAAAAGTAGCTGGCAATATATATTTATGGTATTTTTTAAAGAAAGCTCTAAATAAGGCTTCCATGATTCCAAAACTGTTAAGTAACATGCTACAAGTAACACAGATGTAAAGCAGTGGTAGACAACCTTTTTGGACTGTATGTGTATTTTTAAAAGTTAATAGGTATATGAAAAGGTAGCAACGTGCCCCAAACAGTCCAGTGCTAATACTACCTATACTACCTACGCTACCATCACTTCTTTATTGCAATTAAATAATAGCTATGACTTCTTGAATTATGATTGTTAGATATAAAATTAAAATGGCAATGGATTAAAAAAAAATCAAAATAAATAAATATTGCATAAATGGATCAACTAAATTGAAACTGTTTTGAAATTCTGGCGTGTGATAAGTTTCAATTTGATGTGTTATTCCTTTGTTAAGATGGTATATTTGGTGGGCCTATTGCTGTACAACAATTTATTTCAATCAATTCATTCATCTTGGATACATTAAGTGATGAATTTAAAAAAATTTCATTTATTTAAATTCAAGTAAAAAAAAATACTAATTTAAAAATAATAACGATACAACTAGAGGACAGGAATTTGTTCAAGGATAAGGAAGGGGAACAAAGGAAATTTCGGGTGAAAAGATATTCCGAGAAATGTAATATTTTTCAATTCTCTTCGAACATAAATAAGGAAAATTTAAACTTAAACAGAATGATTTAACACTAACATGTGAAAAAAATTCTACCTTAATAAGACTGGCAGGCTTGTTTCGCTTTACAGAAACAACTGTTGCTTACCAAGTTTATATAATAAATTATTTTACAATCTGTAGATTAAAACTAACTTATACATAGATACGTAACAGGCGCCGACTATTCTGACATGGAAATTTTGAACGACTAGCCCTTATAAGACTTTATTACCGCAATACCATATGTTATTCACTGTACGTCATTGGTTTAACCGTGAGCTGATTATATCAGCCCCACGGTGCAAAACTCCACAATGCGGTGTATAAACTTGAATAGTTTCTGCCTCTCTCTCTCTTTCAGCCATTTTTCAAAGAGAGGGAGACAGAACCCTGCGAGTGCACTAACAACCATCCAGTAGTGATGCGGTCAATGAATGACGCAAAATTAAACATTAATTAAACTATAAAAGCCAGAGACAAAAAATACTGTCTATAATCGAAACTCCGTTTTCTTTATTTTTGTTAGTTTTAGTTCATTAATCTTCATGCGAGTAATTTTAGTTTTTTTATTTATAATCAACCCTGGGAATCCAGAAACCATAAATACACGTAGAAGCTCATGGTTAAAAACTAATAGGTTTGTCGATATTTTTATGAAGCGAGATAAGTTTTGATTGGCTAAATCAAAGGTGGAGAACCTGCGACCTTTAGGCCGCAAGCGGTCTTGTAGGTCATTAAGTACATCCTTTTGAATGTATCCAAATGCTTTTAAACCACTAATTGTTGCGAATTTACATTCTCATGCATAATCCAATTCAAAACACTCTTAAGACCACAAATGCCGGACACCCACCTAGAAGATCAGTTCAAACTGCGGATCTCCACGCTGCAACCAAATATTCAAATTCTTTTCTACAAAAAGCAGTCACAACAACAAATTCATTAAAAGATTAGTTAAGTTTAAAAATAAAATTTTTTTTTCATTATATATTTTTATTAAATCGAAATAAATCGGCTGAAATTAGGTAATAAAAATAATTTGTGTATTTATTGATCCTAAACCAAGTTATATCACATTTAATTTTTTCCAGTTTTTTTTTTTAAAGTTATACATAATAGTTAGATTTTCACAAAATAATGTAAATTTTGAAGTACGTTTCTTGTTAAATTAGAGTTTCTTGAATCCAGTGTTATTACAAGGTTCCCTACCCCAGGGCTAAACAGCTGATGCTAGAACTAATCACCTTCTAGTATATTTTGATAGCTACAATTTTATTTTAAAATACTGTTCACGGCCATTAGTCAAGAAAGAAGACTGTCACTTTGTTTTATTCCGCTTTATTTTTTACATATCACAATGCATTTCAACACTGGCTATGCCATCATACGGTGAGTTGACAAGAACTGAAGTATATATTAATTATGTCATAAGTATTTATATGTGTATTGTTTATGGTTTTATTTTGAGAAGTGTAAAAGTGTCTAAACTATTTATTGACTATGGCACTAAGGGGAAAAATAAAGTGTAATAAAACAAAGCGAGTGTTTTAATTTTATATTATTGAGTATGGTTATTTAAACAAATATTAATTTAATTAGTAAACATATTAAACAGGTATGGAATTATAAAAATATGATTAAACTGAACTGTGATTTCACATCCTTTGTTATTATGTGTCATCTCGGTTTATAACTAGCAAAGTCCACTCTCAATGTAATGAAGTACCTTCGACATTACCATAGACAATTGAACCCGGCCTTTTGATTGAATACAGGTCATAAAGCAACAATTTTTTTTAAAAATAAGTGATTATAATTTTATCATTTGATTACAAAATTCATTTGAAAGAATTATTTTTGATATGTATAATACTTTAGTGGGTTCATTATATAAAATAAATTTTGTTTTTATTTAGTCTTCATATTCAAACTAAATAAAAACAAAAAACATACTTGAAAGTGATATTAATCTAATAGCAAACATGATTTGGAAGAAAATACTGCAATGCTCTTATATAAAAATCTACATTTTTGTGTTTGTTAATGATAAAATTGATAGAAATTTTGTTACATACATTTCATGATGCCGTGTCCCTTGTAGGGTAGGCAGAGAGAACAGACCCACACTAAATACTGAATTTATTATCATTCAAATTGTGTATATATTTTTTTGAGACATAATTGGGATATCCTGAAATTACACATATACATTTGAGAGAGATGTTTGTTCAGCCCACACCCTGATTTAAAAAGTAACTATAACAGTGTTACTATTTTAAAGTAGCTTTTACAATACTGGCAACAGGGCCGGCCCGACGCAGGTGCAAATGATACAGCCGCACCTACCCCGGCACTTCCTGACGCACCGCACCGCGCTCATACACTCGGCAAGTGATAGAGCTCGTTCATTATAACTAAGAGTATTTATGACCTATCTATTGCATACATTCATTCATGACAATATTTTTGTGAAACGAATAAGTACATTTTAAATTGGTATTTTATGGGTGAAAATATTTAGGCTATACTTGACCTGTTTTTCATCATTAAATAGATGTTGGCAGTGTCGCGTTTGCTAACAGGCAAATCTAGGCATTTGCCAGTGGTGCTCACAAATTCATACATATGTTATAAGAGTATCAAAAAAAATAATGACAAAACCATATTTAAAAAAATATTATAATCCGTGTGTCACCTTTGCCACACCTGTATGGGTCCATACAGAATGTGATATATGTACAAGAAACATCGCGTGGCCCTGTGATGGCCACCTGCACACCATGACCCGTACCATATACTATCCATACATTAGATATTACAGACAATATAGACATCAATCACAGTGTAGGTATAAATAAATAAAAAGGCCCCGCTCCCAAACTTTGCACCTAGGCCTGTAATTTTCCAGGCCAGCCCTGACTGGCAATATTCTAAATTATAATATGGAAACCAATATAATTTTTTATTAATTAAGTGTCACATTAATATATCATTTCTTTCCCTACAGTTTGATGCTTTAGAATATATCTGATTTCCCTTGTAAAGTCACTACAAACTAGCTTATGCTACAGAAAGTGCCGCCTAGAAGCTGATTAAGAGTTGCAATATTTTATGGTCTGCGAGGGACTTGACAAAACTGGACCCCCTTCCTACACCATTCTCCGGTGTCACGAAACGGAGGTTTACAGCCGTGGCCTAAAGAGGGATGAGGTGGAATGTCTTGTTAGGTTTTAGACCTTTACAATTAATTACACCTATTGAGAATCAGAGCCGGGAGGAAGTATGTACACATATAGCATAGACTGGGACACCCATACATAGACAGACTTTTATAATGACTCCTATTGAGAATCAAAGCCGGGAGGAGGTATGTACACATATAGCATAGACTGGGGCACCCATACAATGACACCTATTGAGAATCAGAGCCGGGAGGAGGTATGTACACATATAGCGTAGACTGGGGCACCCATACAAAGATAGACCTTTACAATGCCACCTATTGAGAATCAAAGCCGGGAGGAGGTATGTACACATATAGCGTAGACTGGGGCACCCATACAAAGACAGACCTTTACAATGCCACCTATTGAGAATCAGAGCCGGGAGGAGGTATGTACACATATAGCGTAGACTGGGGCACCCATACAAAGACAGACCTTTACAATGCCACCTATTGAGAATCAGAGCCGGGAGGAGGTATGTACACATATAGCGTAGACTGGGGCACCCATACAAAGACAGACCTTTACAATGCCACCTATTGAGAATCAGAGCCGGGAGGAGGTATGTACACATATAGCGTAGACTGGGGCACCCATACAAAGACAGACCTTTACAATGCCACCTATTGAGAATCAGAGCCGGGAGGAGGTATGTACACATATAGCGTAGACTGGGGCACCCATACAAAGATAGACCTTTACAATGCCACCTATTGAGAATCAGAGCCGGGAGGAGGTATGTACACATATAGCGTAGACTGGGGCACCCATACAAAGACAGACCTTTACAATGCCACCTATTGAGAATCAGAGCCGGGAGGAGGTATGTACACATATAGCGTAGACTGGGGCACCCATACAAAGATAGACCTTTACAATGCCACCTATTGAGAATCAGAGCCGGGAGGAGGTATGTACACATATAGCGTAGACTGGGGCACCCATACAAAGACAGACCTTTACAATGCCACCTATTGAGAATCAGAGCCGGGAGGAGGTATGTACACATATAGCGTAGACTGGGGCACCCATACAAAGACAGACCTTTACAATGCCACCTATTGAGAATCAGAGCCGGGAGGAGGTATGTACACATATAGCGTAGACTGGGGCACCCATACAAAGACAGACCTTTACAATGCCACCTATTGAGAATCAGAGCCGGGAGGAGGTATGTACACATATAGCGTAGACTGGGGCACCCATACAAAGATAGACCTTTACAATGCCACCTATTGAGAATCAGAGCCGGGAGGAGGTATGTACACATATAGCGTAGACTGGGGCACCCATACAAAGACAGACCTTTACAATGCCACCTATTGAGAATCAGAGCCGGGAGGAGGTATGTACACATATAGCGTAGACTGGGGCACCCATACAAAGATAGACCTTTACAATGCCACCTATTGAGAATCAGAGCCGGGAGGAGGTATGTACACATATAGCGTAGACTGGGGCACCCATACAAAGACAGACCTTTACAATGCCACCTATTGAGAATCAGAGCCGGGAGGAGGTATGTACACATATAGCGTAGACTGGGGCACCCATACAAAGACAGACCTTTACAATGCCACCTATTGAGAATCAGAGCCGGGAGGAGGTATGTACACATATAGCGTAGACTGGGGCACCCATACAAAGATAGACCTTTACAATGCCACCTATTGAGAATCAGAGCCGGGAGGAGGTATGTACACATATAGCGTAGACTGGGGCACCCATACAAAGACAGACCTTTACAATGCCACCTATTGAGAATCAGAGCCGGGAGGAGGTATGTACACATATAGCGTAGACTGGGGCACCCATACAAAGACAGACCTTTACAATGCCACCTATTGAGAATCAGAGCCGGGAGGAGGTATGTACACATATAGCGTAGACTGGGGCACCCATACAAAGATAGACCTTTACAATGCCACCTATTGAGAATCAGAGCCGGGAGGAGGTATGTACACATATAGCGTAGACTGGGGCACCCATACAAAGACAGACCTTTACAATGCCACCTATTGAGAATCAGAGCCGGGAGGAGGTATGTACACATATAGCGTAGACTGGGGCACCCATACAAAGACAGACCTTTACAATGCCACCTATTGAGAATCAGAGCCGGGAGGAGGTATGTACACATATAGCGTAGACTGGGGCACCCATACAAAGACAGACCTTTACAATGCCACCTATTGAGAATCAGAGCCGGGAGGAGGTATGTACACATATAGCGTAGACTGGGGCACCCATACAAAGACAGACCTTTACAATGCCACCTATTGAGAATCAGAGCCGGGAGGAGGTATGTACACATATAGCGTAGACTGGGGCACCCATACAAAGATAGACCTTTACAATGCCACCTATTGAGAATCAGAGCCGGGAGGAGGTATGTACACATATAGCGTAGACTGGGGCACCCATACAAAGACAGACCTTTACAATGCCACCTATTGAGAATCAGAGCCGGGAGGAGGTATGTACACATATAGCGTAGACTGGGGCACCCATACAAAGACAGACCTTTACAATGCCACCTATTGAGAATCAGAGCCGGGAGGAGGTATGTACACATATAGCGTAGACTGGAGCACCCATACAAAAAGGAGGTATGTACACATATAGCCTTTTTTCTAGACATTTTCGGTAACCAATAAAATTACTGGAGTAATTTCCTCTTATTTTAAAATTGACAATTTTTTTTCCACTTTCTTACAAACCTTGGCATTCTGAGCCCTGTCCAGTTTTGTGCAGTAGTAGCAGTAATCTTATGCCTGCAGCTACTACTTCCCTATCCTCACACTAAATATTTTAAATCTGTTTATAATATTGGGTTCAATTCACGAGTCAGAGCAGCCGCGAGGAGAGTCCGCTCTCCGCTCTCTGAACTATATAAGGTGCCCTTTTATTATTATTATACATGTACATCTTTTTGACTGCAAATTATATAAATCATGTACAGTACCCGGCGGTGAGTAATACACACCGGGCTTAAGAAAGAGACAGTCACTTTGTAGAGCGTCGTCTCTGTCGCACAGACTGTTAGCGCATCTTGCGACAGAGACGACGCTCTACAAAGCGACAGTCTCTTTCTTAAGCCCGATGTGTATTACTTACTGCCGGGTACTATAAGTGTTTTGATATTTATATATTTAACTGGAACATATGTATTTCTGTATTCAAGCGCACTCTGAATTAAACTGTATTTTGTAATAATTATTAATTGTCGAAATTGACCATAAATAAAAAATTAAATCACCTCCTCCAAGTTTACAAAAAAACCTAAAAAATTAGCAATGAATGTTCATTTAACCCCACATTATAAATCAACGGATAAAAATTAGCAATGAACGTTCATTTAACCCCACATTATAAATCAACGGATAAAAATTAGCAATGAACGTTCATTTAACCCCACATTATAAATCAACGGATAAAAATTAGCAATGAATGTTCATTTAACCCCACATTATAAATCAACGGATAAAAATTAGCAATGAATGTTCATTTAACCCCACATTATAAATGGATAAAAATTAGCAATGAACGTTCATTTAACCCCACATTATAAATCAACGGATAAAAATTAGCAATGAATGTTCATTTAACCCCACATTATAAATCAACGGATAAAAATTAGCAATGAACGTTCATTTAACCCCACATTATAAATCAACGGATAAAAATTAGCAATGAATGTTCATTTAACCCCACATTATAAATCAACGGATAAAAATTAGCAATGAACGTTCATTTAACCCCACATTATAAATCAACGGATAAAAATTAGCAATGAACGTTCATTTAACCCCACATTATAAATCAACGGATAAAAATTAGCAATGAATGTTCATTTAACCCCACATTTATTTTATTCAAAATCAAATATTTAATAGACAGTAAAGGTATGCTTGACAATCTCTCGTATCCAAGAATAGGTCTCAAATCAGTTTTGATTATTTTTAATTTACTTAACATGTTGATCGCCGTGTCAGCCACCGGTGGCCGACACCGAGGTATTCCAATTGGGCCGTGTCGGCCACCGGTGGCTGACACGGCATACCTAACTTCAGAGTGTCATCCTGTCCGTCGGCTACGCGCTCTGTATTAAACTACTATTAAACTTGGCCGACATGGCCCTTCTCTATCTTACTACGATATGGCCTTAGGATATCTTCATGGTTCTAGAAGATATACTCATGAATGTGATAGGTAGGTTATATTAAATTAAAAACCTAAAAACGTACACACATTTTTTGGACATTTTACGAAAATCCTATTGGCGATCAATGTGTTAAAGTTCTTTGATATGATGCTATGGTCACGTGCAAAGTCAGCCTACTCGGAAGTTATCATTAATGCTTTTAAGACAATTTCTTTGTTTTTTTAATTTTTTTTTGACACCTTTCAGATATCGTTCCTGGAACTAGTGCCCCAGTTACCCCATCCTTGTCCCGAGTCTGTCGAGAATACTAAATACTACTTTATTTACTATCTACTATTTTGTAAGAACACGTTTTTAAGAAAGTAAATTATGTAGAAAATGAATATTTAATAAAATAAATAAAACACATGACACCACAAAGTAAAACAAACATCTTTTCTAAGATTCAAGAAATATGTAGAAAATATTCGGAAATCAACAAAATTACTTAATTTTTTCACTAATTACATTGACCGGGGACTACAGGGGACGGGACACCAGTCTGACCTAAGCACACCTTTCCTTCCCTGTGTTGGGTATCTTCTACACGTTGCTTCTAATAACCATCAATATCTCTATAAATATTATAAATACAAGGTTAAGATTTTAGGTATTCCTCCATAATATATTTACGCATTGATTTAAAAAATAATATTAATAATAATCAGAATTTATCGACTACATCGTAAGTATTTCGTGAATATCGGAAACAAATTCGCATTTAAACGCTGTGAGTGCCTCTACCTTGGGTCTTGACGATAGGTGAAAAGTATGCGGGAAGCGCGACACTATATTCACATCTCACTTTTGCATACGTCACTGAATAGCGAGGAGCGCAATTGTCTCAACCTCGCAAGTGTAAGCCACGCCCGAGTTAGCCACCAACCCTGCCGCGCCGCAGTAGCTGTTGAGCTGGCAACAAGACTAGATCTACGCCCGTTCCGTGAGCGTTGCCAGATGGTTTTTTTAATGTTTTCAGCAAATAAATCTCAATTATTATAATTTTTAACTTCAATTATAATTAATTAAGGGGATTATCTATGAATGTTCTTATTTTTCCGATTTAAAATCGCTAATTTTTTATCGCGTACTCACTACCCAACACCGGAACACGCGTTTCATTTTTATCACCGTAAGGGAAGGGTTAATGAATGACCCCGGGTTGTTACTGTGAGAGTAGATCATTTTGCCTGAAGAGAATCTGGGATCAGACCTGTATTTGCTAACAGGCAAACCTAGGCAGTTGCCAAAGAGGGCACCCAAAGATTCATAAATAGGTTATAAAAATATTTCAAAATAAACAGTGAATATGGACTTGAATGAAATCATACCATAGATGCATTTGAGGAGGTCACATTAAAAAAGAGATCATGTCGATCGGATACAAAAAATAAGTTGATAAAGCAGATTTTTTTCTTATCGATGGTACGGAGCCGTTTAAAATTTTCATTTAAATGAAAAAAAGCACATAAATCATTTTAAAATCATAATAAAAATCCGGTATTTTTTCAAAAAGAATCTTGTCCAGGCTTCAAACCCATCAAAAAACATCATGTCCGAATTGACCAATCATAGCTTTCAGATTGTGTCTAGCTTCATATCAGTTCACCAGCAACTGTCAGTTTTAAATCGTACGTGCAGTATAATGTCATTATACGGCTTTTTATCTACCTACATATATTTATAGTTTTAAAGTAATATTTCTTCTTATTTTGTAACACTTGACTTATTTTATTTCATTAAAATTAAAAATAATTGACTCGACCCAATTATTTTTTGATTCTTTTTTTTTGAAAAGATTAAAGTAGAATTGTTCACTCAAAAAGGATCATGTCCATATTTTAATTATTATGATTAGATTTTAAACAACAAATCAAGTCATCTTAAGCGATTTTAAGGATTTCAGATATTTTTACAATGAATTATTATGTCATATATTTTTAATGCAAACAGTTTTTTTGCGATTTCCCAACATTCTGATTTGGTGGACATGTTCTTTTTTTAATATTATCCCCTCAATTGTGGAGAAGAAAATAAGAAGTAAACTGGAATGATTTGTTGTGTGGCGCTAAACACATCATCCTAAAAGGGAAGGATAAGCATTTATTACGTGTGGGAGGAGGGGAAGGGGTCAGAAAGGCAAGTTGCAAATTGCCCAGGGGTGCAATCTAGGGAAAGGAGGTAGAAACACGTGTAGTGAGGATTAATGTAATTAGTGGAATAACAAAGTTATTTATTATTCAATATTCTAATATGGAGTTCTACAAAGCTACTAGGCGCGTCCAGAAAGTAAAGAACGATTGCGCACCACCCCGATCCCCCACCACCGCGATCTTTTGCGCGCCAGTTAGCTCCTTCCCTCGCTTCAGTGCGAGCCGAGTTTTGTTGCTGAACGGTCGTGCGTCTTTGTTCTGTAACCTTCCAAAAAGGCTGCGCCCGTCAAAAATTCCGCCAAATGTGAAGTGCGTAGTGTCATTCGTTTTCTGAATGCACAAAATGTTCGGCCTATCGAAATTTATAGGCAACTTTAAGCACAGTACATGAATCTTTCCCACAATTTCACGATCGCTCCTACATGAAATAGTAACAGAGCACCTTGGCTACAAAAAATGTGTGCTCGGAAAAAAAAAACCGAATCTCAACACCAGAAAAGTGACCGAAAGAGTTTGATAAACGTAGAGTTTATGCTAAGAGGATACACAATAAACTCAGAGGCATATTGTGAAACTCTTCAACGACTTAGACGCGCCATCCAAAACGGGAAATGTGGTTTTGATTCACGACCTCATGCATCAGCACGAACACAGCGAGAACTTCAACGTCTTAAGTGGGAAATTTTTGGACATCCTCCTTACAGCCCTGACTTGGCACCGAGTGATTTTCACTTATTCCCGAAACTGAAGGAATTTTTGGGTGGAAAACAGTTCGCAAACGATGAAAACCTCAAACAAGAAGTAACATCCTGGCTCAAAACTTTGGCGGTAGAAGAGTATAACATCGGAATTGAAAAATTGGTTCTACGTTACAATAAGTGCCTTGACAGCTATGGCAACTACATTGAAAAATAGAGTAAGGTACTGTGACTTTGCAAATAAAGTTTTGTGTTGATATCTTTAGTTTTTATTTAGTTATGCCAAAACGTTCTTTACTTTCTGGATGACCCACGTAATACGGAGTGCTACAAAATTAAAACCGAATATTTTGATAAACAAACAAAATTTCTATCGATTAAACCTTTTCTTAATAATAAAGCTTGCTAATTTGCAAAATATTTCGAATGTAATCTAGGAAAATTTTCTATAAAATAAAACGCAATATTTAAATATGTTCAATATATATAATAAGCAAAAAGAAATGTGTTTCTTTTAATAACCATCATAAAACATTTACGTAATTTACTGAGGCCACATACTTTTATACACTACAGCAGGGATACCCAACCCTACCCAACCCAACCCTACCCAACCCAACCCAACCAGTCGATCATGATCTACCAATCAATCGTGGCATGTTTTTAAGTAGATTTTTACAATTCAATTGTCTATACAAATTTTTTTTTTAATATTATAATTTTTTGTTCATAATAAATATCGAATTATTATATCTGATAAAAATGTTGTATTTTTTCCTGTACAATGGTAGATCGCAAAGTCGCTTTAAAAGTAGCTCACATGTACAAAAAGGTCGGGCAGCCCTGCACTACAGCATTTGCCCCAAAATAAATAAAACTGTATTCATCTTATGACGCGGAAGTTAAAAAAGTGTGCGGCTCGACACCGGGTGCTGCGGGATATTTAAAGTCTTTGATGATTCCAGGTAAACAAGAAGATAATACGGAGAGGCCCACATAGATTTAAGGCCCATTCAGTGGCTTAGGAACAAAATTTATCCATACAGAACTGGTAAAGTTTTAGACATCACCAACAGATAAATACTCCTTTGCTCAGTGGGCGTTTTGTTTATAGTTAAGGCATTAACGTTGTGGAGGTTTAAAGACATTGTAATTTATTTTTAACAAACACTGTTTATTCCACTTTTTTTTATGACGGTATAACCCTACCGGTTTCAAGGCTTTCACCTCATCTTCAAGGAAGCGCAAACAAGACTAAATGCTGTTCGAACTGGCACCGATATAGACACTTCAACGGTTGGAGGCGGGGGGGGGGGTGGGAGAAAAGAGATTTCGTGAACACCAATCTGCCTTAACAAATCCTCTAATTTATTCTGAAATGGCTAATCATTGTCACCGTGAGAATCATACTTTTTCTATCGATGATGCCAAATTCTTACATATTAGCGGCAACGGAAATAAATTGGACAGATTAGAGGCCCTAGAAATTTCTAAGTCAGTATACCGATCGGAGCATCTGTTGAATAGTTATTTCCCCAAAATCTCCCCGCTCTTGGCCGAAATTATACCTAGCCTTCCTCTCACCCCCCCCGCCTCCAACCGTTGAAGTGTCTATGTCGGTGCCAGTTCGAACAGCATTTAGTCTTGTTTGCGCTCCCCTGAAGATGAGGTGAAAGCCTTGAAACCGGTAGGGTTATACCGTCATAAAAAAAAAAAAAAGTGGAATAAACAGTGTTTGTTAAAAATAAATTACAATATAAATATTTGTTGAAATATTTTATATTTGCTATAGTTCAATGCATAAACCAACTTAAAGATGCTTCGATTCTGCTTTTAACCTCAGAAAAAGAACACCCAAGAACATATGAGTGGGTCAGAACCAGACATGACTAACCCACAAAAATATAAAATTAGAGTTAGGCACATACGCTACATCTTTATACCCATTTCTATCAGAACCAAACATGATTACGAGTTTATAGTTCACCATAAGTGCAGACATCTACCGTTACATTTTGGAAACAACAGAAAACAAACCATTTTTTAATAGATCTGCAACTTTGAAGTCAATTATGTCAAAAAAAGATAAATGTGGGATAGTCATGTCTGGTTCTGACCTACTCATATATAGTTTCATAAAACCTGTCGATACTAAAGTACATACATACGTACCATCACGCTGTCTCTCTGTTAGGGTAGGTAAATAGGACAGAGTACCAGACTTTCTTAAACTACACACACCTTTCAAATTTTATAAATCCTTACACCTAATACAACTACAATTCTCTGATTTTTTACATTCCCTACTTTCAAATTATTATCACTTGATCCAGCCATACTTTCTTTGGTCTTCCTCTACCACGCCTTCCACTAACATTTGCAATGATGCCTCAATGTTCAGGATACAGATATGTCTGAAAATGCACTAATTTTTATTAATTCATATGGTATTCCTCAACATATCAGAATTAATGATGCAGACATGTTGAAGAACGTGACCAACCGACAATATTATCTTTGGTCCCGGCAATTGAACAACTGGGTTAAGAATTAATGGAGTAGGCAAGTAACTCACAGTTTACCATCGTATATGTTTGAAATACTACCGCACATTGACAGGCAACAACACTCGCACATGTCTAGCGCGTACGAGTATTGTTACTAGACAAACGCTTTAACCGGACTGGGACCCCTTTTTTTTCCTTGTAGGTATCATATAGAATTGAGCCCGATATTCCCAGGTGGAAGACAGGCATTTTTACAACTAGACAACGGAAGTCGGCAAATGACGTGAACGTGTATACTGCTACCGTGAAAGTGCATTGTGAGTGGATTAAGTCAAAGCAACTTTAAAAAAACTAAAATAAAATATAACAAATACAGTTCATAATTTATAATGGGGCAAACAACCAATCAACAAATTGAATAATAATAATAAATAACTATAAAAATGGATCTAATTGTAGAGTGTGGCGTGGCGCCTCCGAGTGGAGAAGGCGCCTACAGGGGTCGGCCACTCCGCGAGGAGTTCATATCACCAGGATATCATGAAGGAAAGGGCTGGTTGGACGGGTTAAAACGCTGCGACGGACTCGGGATCTCGCTCAGCTTCGGGTAGTCTACGAATTCCTTGCCATATCTGAAAAATAATCCAAAGAGTTAATAAATATACTTGTTTATTATCTTACTCTTTTGGGGTAAGTTTTCTGCGGTTCTCTTACAAAATGAGTAAACATATGCAGCTGCATGGATTACCCAAACAAATGGCCACAGCCACCACCTTCCTATCCTTCAACACAAATTCCTATCCTCCAAAAAAGAGACAAACTACCAAGAAATCTTTGTAGATCATTCAATATGTGATAGTAACACATTCGCTTTAGATGTAATGTAAAATATGTGTGTAGTGTTCATATACGAGGCATATCCAGAAACTAAGTGTACTGAATTTTTGTAGGTTACAATTTTTTTTATTTAAACAAAAAAATTACGTGGTTACCGTAGTACATATGTAAGCTATTTTTCGACATAGTCGCCATTCCTCTCAATGCAGGTGGTGAAGCGGGGTATCAACTTTTTGATGCCTTCCTCGAAGTAGTTTCCCGCCAACCCCTCCGTCCACTTCTCCACCTCCTCTTTTACCTCCTCTTCGGTTGAAAACCTTTTTCCACCCATGTGCAGCTTCAGGGAGGTAAAGAGATAGTAATCTGAAGGTGCTAGGTTAGGAGAATGCGCGGGATGGTTCAGGACATCCCATTTAAACGAGGCGAGCAGTTCCTTCGTGGCGTCGGCCGTGTGTGGTCTTGCATTGTCGTGCAGCAGGCAGACTTCCTTTGTCAGCATGCCTCTCCTCTTGTTCTCAATCGCCTTCCGCAATTTTTTTAGGGTCTCACAGTATCTTGCAGAGTTGATGGTCTCCCCTTGAGGCATATATTCAATTAAAATTATGCCTTGACAGTCCCAAAACACGGATACCATGATTTTCTTGGCTGAAATTGTGGTTTTGAACTTTTTGGCGGAGGGTGAAGAGGTGTGACGCCACTATTGAGACTGCCTTTTGGTTTCAGGCGTGTAGTGTGCAACCCAAGTTTCATCTCCAGTAACGATGGAGCGGAGAAATTCATCTCCATGGAGTTTGCAGCGCCTCAAAAACTCTTGCCTTTTTACAAAATTTCGCACTTGGCGGGAGATTGGTTTGACATTTTTCACGAAACGTGTTGTCGCGTCGACACTTCTCAACGTACTGACCTCAAACCGGTCTTGTTGCGGAGGGGAAGGGTCAGGCTACACGGAAGTGTAGCCAACATGTCGAAAATAAAATCCATCCGGTCGTGAGAGCCTCAGTACCGTTACTTTCTGGATACGCCTCGTATAATGATAAATTTTGATAAGACCTCCCAAAAAGGGTTGTTTTCAAGTGCTTCCTAAAGCTGCACACAACATCCATATCTCTAACACTCAGGCACACACCATTAGATGAGCAATGCTGTCATAATACCTTGCCTTATTGGATCGATTCGAAACAATTAATTTATTCAAAAATGAGATCAACCTAAAATAATAATAATGGGACAAGTTTTATAGCGTCATTTAGAGAACAAGCCCTCCTCAAAGACACAAAGAGGACAAGCTCTCCTTAGAGGCACAAAGAGAGAATGGTCTTCTCTCCGAAGCAACATCTCTATGATGTTTAGTTAGTGGAACCCAGGGGTGATAGCCACAGTGGAGCCGACCACGGTGCCCCAGTACATGAGGTACAGCTGGATCTCCCAGCATCTCCTTGCTGTAATCCGAGGGGAACATCTTAAGTAGAGTAATAGTTGACGATTTATTTTAATTTTATAAAATGTCCGTTTAATACATGAAGTTTTAATCTTCTGTCCGAAGTGAATTAATGTGCAAAAAATCCCAAGCTTTTTTTGGCAAAAAAACAGTAGTTTATATTTAATTTTTTATCTCAGTTAATATTTAGCTTTAAAACCTAATTTTTTTGTGGAGACCCCTGTACGAGTAGAGTGTAAAATAATAAGTAATTTTCATATTTCATAAAACAAAATATATTTTTTTAATTCAACATAAAAACTTGTATGAAAACTTTGAGGCCGATTATCGGCCCCGTGGGATTTTTCGCATACACTAGTTGGGGGCGATAATCGGCCCCGTGGGATTAACCCTTCCCTTACGGTGATAAAAATAATACGCGTGCTCCGGTGTTGGGTAGTGAGTACGCAATCAAAAATTTGCGATTTTAAATCGGAAAAATAAGAACATTCATAGATAATCCCCTTAATTAATTATACTTGAAGTTAAAAATTATAATAATTGAGATTTATTTGCTGAAAACATTAAAAAACGCTCACGGAACGGGCGTACGTCTAACCTATTTGCAAGCCTAGAAGCTACTAGTGGTGCGTAACGTCAGTCGCATACCCCGGCGTTTACGCTTATGCTTGCGACGTTGAGACAATTCAGCTCCTCGCAATTCAGTCTAGTATGCAAGAGTGAGATGCGAATATAGTGTCGCGCTTCCCGCATACTATTCACCTATCGTCAAGACGAGGCACTCGCAGCGTTTAAATGCGAATTTGTTTTCGATCTTTACAAAACACCTCGATGTAGTCGATAAATTCTGATTATTATTAATATTATTTTTTAAATCAATGCGTAAATATATTATGGAGGACCTATAGTAAAATCTTAACCTTGTATTTATAATATTTATAGAGATATTGATGGTTATTAGAAGCAACGTGTAGAAGATACCCAACACAGGGAAGGAAAGGTTAAAAGGGTTAATATGGTCTGGAGGCGATCCGACCCCGTGGGATTAAAAGTGTTAATATGGTCACAAATATTCGGAAAAACAGCACATGCTACAATAATATTTATAGCATTATTAATTTTGCTCTCCAGTGTTTGTCTGAAGCAGTTCAATTTGATCCCACAATGAGCCATGCTGTTATGGGGGGAAAATTATTCCCCAATCTAGCCCCATCTACACTAGACGATCCCAATCTAATTTATTTTAATGAGAGCAATGTCACGTAGCGATACATAAGGAATAGCCCAAACAGACTCCTCCTTCGATGGTGACATACCTAACTGTGTAAGGAATAGTAGCAATGGCAGACTTAAGGTCAGAGGCCACTGGGAAAGGAAAATGAGTCAGCGCAGTCAATAATCTTATAAAGCGACTTAAGGGCTTCTTAACGCGTTCCCCGCGGGAAGCACAAACGCCTGTGATCTGACGACAATCCAAGTTTCAAATCACAAATACTTAAAAAAAATGACACAAAACCGGAATAAAAATTGAACTAAAATTTAAAATAATCTTTATTCTAGCGACATCACTGAAAACCTTGTCAAATAATATATTAGTTTATGAGATATTGTTGAATTAACAGAGCGCCGAATTTTTTTGGTTTCTCAATATTTCCAGCATTAACGACCTGTCGCGCGGATCGAGTCCTGCGATGAGTCTCTCTTACGTAAATAAACATTACTAAGTCTCTCTTACGTAAATAAACATTACTAGTGCTATATGCATTTGATTGGGTGAGTGTCATGAAGCATTGATTTGATCGTAGCATTCCTTTGTTTATTTTACGTAATGTTTAGTTTATCTCCTTTATTTAATGAGTCTCCTTAAGAGTAATGACTATTATTTATTATCAGAAAATTACTTAAGTGTCATGTTTACTTGGTGTTGTAATCAAATATCAGTGGTTCTAAACAAAATATGTGTTTAAACTTAGAAATTAAAAAACGCTGAAATTGTGCCGCGCACAGGATTCGTGGAATTTGATTTTTAACGCGGTGAACAGGTTAAGGGAGTTCAAATAGTAATAACAGTAATGTGAAAGACTACCTGAGGATGATGGCGACTGTGGAGCCGACCATGCCGCCCCAGAACATAAGGTACAGCAGGATCTCCGTGCTGTATTCCGAAGGAAGGATCGCGCTGGCGAAGAACATCGAAACAGCTATCAGGAGTACCGAAGGGAACTGAAATCAACGAAAAATCAATAAATTGTTTACAATAAAATCAATATTTTATAAATATTACATATATATGGGTTAAATCCAATTACATACAAAGCTTAACCCTTTAAGTGCCGGAAGTATTAGTATGGCCGTACCCATCAGGCCGGGATTTTTTCAACAAAAATAAAACCTAAAAAATTTATATTTTTTGTATACAGATATAAAGAATATTATGAAAACTTACTAAATATATACACCGTGGGGCGTTTGAGCTGCCGTTTACTCAGTTTAAATATTCACAAAATGTCAGGGTTGTCACAACTCGACACAGAAAACACGTTTACTTATAAATATAGTGGAATATAATATACTTGGTAAACTAAAATCAACAAATTATCTGTATGATGTATATTAAAGCACAAAATGTAAATAAACTATAAAATAAAACCGTAAAAAGTCTATATAAACGTCGTATTATGCCGCAAAACTACAGCCAATAACCAAAGAATACATGAAAACACACTTTGTAAATAAATACTTTGAAAAATTAACAAAAACAACGCACAAAAGTTAAAAATCAACCATTGAAGAAAACTACAAACGAAATCATTATAAATTACGTCGCAAAAAACTGTAGTCGGTAACCCTGTATCAGAGACACGTATTGACTGTCAGTGAAAGCTTTTAGAAAGATGACTGTAACTTTGATAATATCGGTAAATTGTAATGTTTAAATATTTCTTGACCATCCCAATAGATGTCACTATGTGTTACAATTTATAAATTATGACAATTGGATTTGATATTAGCTTGCGACAAGCTCAAAGGAGAGCGCGTTTACACGTTCATTTTGTATGGCTGGCCTGGCGAGCACTGAATCGGAAAGCGTGTCAACGCCCCCGTGGCAGTGAACCGGTTAAAGAGGGTTAAATACAATTAAACACAAAGCATAAAGAGGGTTAAATTCAATTACACACAAAGCTTGTTAAGCCGAAACAACTACTTCCCATTACTAAGAAAACTATAATTATCTTTTTAAAAACATTTTCTGAAATGTTGAAAATGTCAATATCCGAGGCTCTATTCTAAAGGGACAGCCCATGAAACAAAAGAAGAACACTTGGTAAGCTAATTGTACTTATTGCCAGTCTAAATATATCAATATTTCTGTACCTTGAATAGTTGCCAGGAACACAAAACCATAGTTGGAATTATGTGTTGCTCCAGTCAGCAACTTGAAGATTTAAGAGACCCTCACGCCCCTCCTCACGCTTAGAAGGTAGTATCCCAACGTACCTAGGAGAAACCTTGTAGGATAGAGCCACGAGTAGAAACCGCACTCACGTAAGTAGATATGAAATGAGTTTTCAACTTAAGAAGACTTTTTGACAATTCATGATAGGGATCACGGCCCAGTTCATTGCAATCCTGGAAGTGTCATGATAGGAATCACGGCCCAGTTCATTGCAATCCTGGAAGTGTCGAAAATTAGTTGGCATCTGTGTGAAGAGTGTCTAATTCTCTTCCTTAATTGCCCGTGGGAAGAAGCAGTGAGAAGCACAATACGAAGGAAAATCACGCAATCCTGGAAGTGTCATGATAGGAATCATGGCCCAGTTCATTGCGATCCTGGAAGTGTCGAAAATTAGTTGGCATCTGTGTGAAGAGTGTCTAATTCTCTTCCTTAATTGCCCGTGGGAAGAAGCAGTGAGAAGCACAATACGAAGGAAAATCACGCAATCCTGGAAGTGTCATGATAGGAATCATGGCCCAGTTCATTGCGATCCTGGAAGTGTCGAAAATTAGTTGGCATCTGTGTGAAGAGTGTCTAATTCTCTTCCTTAATTGCCCGTGGGAAGAAGCAGTGAGAAGCACAATACGAAGGAAAATCACGCAATCCTGGAAGTGTCATGATAGGAATCATGGCCCAGTTCATTGCGATCCTGGAAGTGTCGAAAATTAGTTGGCATCTGTGTGAAGAGTGTCTAATTCTCTTCCTTAATTGCCCGTGGGAAGAAGCAGTGAGAAGCACAATACGAAGGAAAATCACGCAATCCTGGAAGTGTCATGATAGGAATCATGGCCCAGTTCATTGCGATCCTGGAAGTGTCGAAAATTAGTTGGCATCTGTGTGAAGAGTGTCTAATTCTCTTCCTTAATTGCCCGTGGGAAGAAGCAGTGAGAAGCACAATACAAAGGAAAATCACTCAAATTATATATAGTTCCTAATAGCTCTATCAAGTTTCTCGTAGCAAGTGAAGTGGGCTTCCTCATACTTACGATAAACAAATGTGTAAACAAGTGACCATGTCAAAATTAAATAAGTGACAATTATAGTGATTTTTTAAAATAAATGTCCATGAAAAATCATATTTTATTTAAAATTAATTTACCTCAATATTGTGGAAATATATTGACAAAACATTACTTGTTTTTCATTATTTTTACAGTAAGAAAAAATAGCTGTGATATTCCAGCCGTTGGGAAGTGCCGTGAAAATTTAAATCTTTTTTTAGTGATTGTGTAATTAGATTTTTTTTGTGAAATTCGGTCCCCTGAATTTCAAATTACTGGACTTTTACTGTGCATGATTTGTTTTCCTTTTCTTTTTATACTGAAAGAGTGGTATTAAATCTATGTCTTATGACATTTAAAACCTTTTATGTGTGAACCTATAGGACTTACTGTAATGTATTTCCAGTCTTTATCTTTATGCAGTGGGCACGGCACGGTGATACCCTCACCATCCTGCACCTTGTAACGCCCCAGGAATAGGTCCACAGCATCCTAACACAGAAAAACAATATTCACTGTTAAAGCTATTTTGAAATATAAAGTAGCATGCTACTCGAGTATTATAAATTAAATGTTATAACTTTACAACTTGATTACTTATTTAGTTTAAAAATATATATTTTGAGCTATACCCAAGAAAATGTACGATGGTCCCTGTGACGTTTGAAATGTCATGTCTCAAAGCGATGGGGTAAAGTCGTTTTTTTTTACAAATCGAATCGCTTTTTTATAAATGGAAAAATTGTTTTCCTCTAAACTGACGTTTTAATTCCTAATTTTCATTACACTGACTTTCTAATGTATTGTATGATTTGTATCTATCTTTAAATAGGCCAAGATCCACTATGAATTAATACTAATTACGAACATTTAATTTTAGGTATAAAAAAATTGAAAATCCAATCATCGTATACCCCATCCCTAGCCAATGCAGACTAACGTAGTGACTTTTGACGAATGTCACCAAATATTATTTGATTTTAACAAACTGTCACATTTTTGCTAATTTGTAACAAGATGTATTAATTTGTCATTATTGTTAGTTTTATGTAATGTATTTACCTAAACAACTTGCTATTTATTAGAATCGAGGCTTATATTAAAGTTGATAAAATAATTAAAATTACTGAACGTCGTTAGAAGGTTGTGTTGGGTCAAATTTGTGAACTGTCACAGAGACCACGCTACATTTTCTCTAGTATAATTAACTTACATCTATCATTTTACATTTATATCTATTTTTTTTCATTTCAACATGATCTATCCTTAACATATACCTTAAGTTCATTTCTAATCACTTCCTGCTGTATTCTTTCATACATAGTAACCCCGTGTATTCTTCCCAAAGCACGCATTTCTCACAGCATTTATTTGACTCCTATCCATCTTTTTCTATGTCCATGTTTAGGGAATGTCCCTTAAAGGTATATGATGATTATGATTGTTGATAAATAATAAAACACGTTAGATCGCAATGCGGAAAGAGAGTGAATAGTTTATTTTAATAGTAACGTAGGTACTTCGTCAATTGTATAATGTAGGTAACAATCTATTTACGGAACCGGCGAGACAGCGTGGTGCGTTCTCTCTCTAGTATGTAGTGCGGTCCTCCTGCTACGGGATGACTGGCCGGCGGGTGATCTTTGGACTTGAATGGCCGGCGTATGAACTTTGGACTGTTTATTTAAATTTGTCAAGGAATGCGAAGGTCATCTCATCGGTCATTGACCTTATGTATGCGATAATATTCCGCGACGAATGCCACCCATGTTTCACTACAATAAATCAAAGTTGGCACTAAAATACTTTTGTCTAAGCTATAACGATAATAACAATAAAAACATAGAGGTCCGATTCTCCTTGTCAATGTCAACAAACCTCGTGGAAAGAAGTAGACCAAATTAAAACTCACGTGTCTGAAGCCATCGGCAAAGTTATTCTTGTAGTATCTGGTGATGGAGTTGAGTCCGTCCTTCAGCAAGCCCAGCTTGGTGCGCTTGCCCGTGCGGGTGAAGTCCGTCTTCAGGGCGCCCGTGCCCGAGTATTGCAGCGAGACTATGTCAGCATTGTCTGCCCACACCTGGAACATGGACGGATATTATTTATATTAAATCTTTTTAATATTTTTTATTTATTTATTTATTTATTATTAAACATGACAAGAAATATACACAATTTGAGAAAAACAACAGATAATTTGATTTGGACATACAATTTTAATGGATCTGGGTTTGTTGCCTTTCATTTGTCGTATCCCCAGTAAACTAGGCTTTTGCCTGTATCTCACTGAGGATATTTAGCATGAGAAAAATAAATCGATACTTCTTTCCGATTTTTGATTACACAGAAACAAAACCCCGCCGCACGCTCTCATCAACCTGACAAACAGTGACACTCAACTACAACTGGAAACATCTTGCGAAATTCAACTCCTCACACATCATCACTTCAGAAAGACCAAAAATATTCATCCCACACTATACCGCACACAATCACAAATCTCACATAAATCCCTTCCACTCGTCATTCATCCTGAAAGCCCAAGTACTCAAAATCCTGTGGCAATAACAACCACGCTCCGATCGACTGTCTAAATGGTTTTCCTACCTTTACCCTTATTGAAGTCGGCACGCCATTGTATGTAATGGGAGCCAAATAAGCATTGTATTGTATGGGATACAATGCTTGTATGGGAGCCAAATAAGCCTTTGGGCAAAAGAGGTTTTAACTCTAGGGATGGTGAACATTTCATTAGTTGCCATGCGTGTCATGTGTGTCTGCTGAGTCTGCATCTTCCCTTCCTCTCGATGGTAGTGCCAGAGAATGGATTTGAGATGTAAATTAAGTTGCATACATAAATACCATAGTGCCATTTCCCCGTCGGGATAAATGGACATGACCGAGCGCCAGACTTTTCTATCTCGATGCACATGCATTCAATACCTCGCCTCTTCTACATTTATACATCTTTTCATACAACTCCTACGATTTCTCTAACTTCAAAATATCATTCACCTAATCCAACCATACTTTTCTCGGTCTTCCCCTACCACGCCTTCTACTCACATTTACACTCTATACTTTTTTGTTAGTCTTTTTTTCATTAATTCGTTCTACATGCCCACACCCTCTCAGAGTGCTTTTCTTGATAACACTTTCGCTGTATACAGTACAACCTAGCGGGCTTATTGGCATGTGGCAATCTCTTCCAACTAACCAGAAAGATTTTAGAGGTCTTAATTGAAAACCAGACTGAATTCCTTTTTAAAAAAATCTGGGTCTAGCAGGATTTGAACCCGCAACCTCCGGATCGGGAGACAGGCGTCTTACCAACTGAGCCACAGAGGTTGTCTTCATCTTACTCACAAATACATACATACAAATATAAGTATATTAATATGTAACAAATATGTATTTATAACATTAATATATGTACAAAATTCAATAATTTCCTCTCTAATACTGTTGTTTTTCCCCCCACCCAAAATAACCAAATAAAATATCCCAAGTCCATTAACAACATTCGATAAAGGAGTAGGGTGTCTTTAATCTTTCCTTCCCTGTGTTGGGTATCTTCTACACGTTGCTTCTAATAACCATCAATATCTCTATAAATATTATAAATACAAGGTTAAGATTTTATAGTAGGTATTCCTCCATAATATATTTACGCATTGATTTAAAAAATAATATTAATAATAATCAGAATTTATCGACTACATCGTAAGTATTTCGTGAATATCGGAAACAAATTCGCATTTAAACGCTGTGAGTGCCTCGATCTTGAGTCTTGACGATAGGTGAAGAGTATGCGGGAAGCGCGACACTATATTCGCATCTCACTTTTGCATAATTCACTGAATAGCGAGGAGCTCAATTGTCTCAACCTCGCAAGTGTAAGCCACGCCCGAGTTAGCCCCCAACCCTGCCGCGCCGCAGTAGCTGTTGAGCTGGCAACGAGACTAGATCTACGCCCGTTCCGTGAGCGTTGCCAGATGGTTTTTTTAATGTTTTCAGCAAATAAATCTCAATTATTATAATTTTTAACTTCAATAATAATTAATTAAGGGGATTATCTATGAATGTTCTTATTTTTCCGATTTAAAATCGCTAATTTTTTATCGCGTACTCACTACCCAACACCGGAGCGCGCGTTTCAATTTTATCACCGTAAGGGAAGGGTTAAATCAGACAGATACTCCAAGCAAAAACTTTCAACAGTGTCAACACCTTAATATCAGATTAATTTCACATTCTGTCATAAATTGTCCCCCCGTGTATTCTTCTCAGTGGATGTATTTCTACAGCATTTATTCGGATCCTTTCTTTATTTTAATTCATATTTTTTATATTTTTACAATGGAATATATAATATATCATAAAGCACTCCACTGTCTTACTAGATGTATTAAGGTAAATGTAATGTAAATGACCTGTCTTAAGGCAGGGCATTTACACAAAACCAAACAAACTTAAGAAACACATAAAGAGCAGTCATTAGTATAAAAAATCCCACCATATCAGATTACACCAAAAAAGGCATTTTAACGTGTTCCCCGCGGGGAGCACAAACGCCTGTGATCTGACGACAATTCAAGTTTCAAATCACAAATACTTAAAAAAAATGACACAAAACCGGAATAAAAATTGAACTAAAATTTAAAATAATCTTTATTCTAGCGACATCTCTGAAAACCTTGTCAAATAATATATTAGTTTATGAGATATTGTTGAATAAACAGAGCGCCGAATTTTTTTGGTTTCTCAATATTTCCAGCATTAACGACCTGTCGCGCGGATCGAGTCCTGCGATGAGTCTCTCTTACGTAAATAAACATTACTAAGTCTCTCTTACGTAAATAAACATTACTAGTGCTATATGCATTTGATTGGGTGAGTGTCATGAAGCATTGATTTGATCGTAGCATTCCTTTGTTTATTTTACGTAATGTTTAGTTTATCTCCTTTATTTAATGAGTCTCCTTAAGAGTAATGACTATTATTTATTATCAGAAAATTACTTAAGTGTCATGTTTACTTGGTGTTGTAATCAAATATCAGTGGTTCTAAACAAAATATGTGTTTAAACTCAGAAATTAAAAAACGCTGAAATTGTGCCGCGCACAGGATTCGTGGAATTTGATTTTTAACGCGGTGAACAGGTTAATAAGAAACATTCATTATACAAATCATTCTCTGATTTGTACACGAAAAAAAACATGAATAACCTTTCCCTTTCTGTGCTAAAAACATCCGAGCGTTCCGGTGCTGTGTATTCAATACACATGTAAAAATGAGCTATTTAAAATCGGAAAAATAAGAATATTCATAGCCAATCGCTTTAAATAAATAAAATTTGAAGTCAAAAGTGATAATAATTGAAATTTAATTGCTGAAAACATAAAAAAACCATCGGCCAACGTTTACAAAACGTGCGAAAAGACCACTTCACATGAAAGCCCGTAAGCTACTGACGGGGCGGAAAGACTAACACTGCGTATGTTATACCTTGAAGGAAGAAACTATACGATTCTATTTCTTGCGATCCCATATACCGAAGTAGAGTGAGAGTGAGACGTGAATAACGTCGCTTTCTCACCCATATCAGTTTCTTAGAAGGAATATACCTACGTCACACGTTTGATTGTATTGGTGAATTTATTCCCGATTTTCACAAAATATCTCTGATGTGGCCGATAAGTGCTAATTATTATTAATATTATTTTTTCATTCAATGCGTAAATGTATTACGGAGGAATACTTAAAATCTGAACCCAGCAATTATTATATTTATAGAGATATTCAAGTTTTTAGAAGCAATGTGTATTAGTTACACATCACCGGGAAGGAAGGGATAACTTCTCCATTTCATTCTATCTTGTGGTTTCATTTCAATCAGATCTTCATCAGTGAGTTCTCTGGTCAATCAAAGAAACTTCAAACAGTTAGTGATGTTAAGGAGGAAAAACCCGTAAACTCGTAAAACCAGACTCGTAATCTGTAAAGCGGAATCTTGCAGAGCGAGAAATAACTGTAAACAAAGTGTTACCCTCTTAAAGAGCATCTCCAGATTGTCGTGGTCCTCTACTCGATCGTAGACCCCCTTGAGCACCTCCAGTCGGCGTAGGACCGCGCCCAGAGACCGCCGCGCCAGCATGGATTGCACCACGTTGGTGCGATCCAGGCAGTCCACGCAGTTGGTGCGGAATGTGCCGGACTGCTGCGAGTACACGAACCCATTGCGGCCCATCAAGAAGTAACTGAATTCATTCTGCAATTGTAATAAAGGTAGGAAGGAGTTTCTTTAATAAGAGAAAGGAATGGTAATTAATAATAATAGTTATCGAAACAAATAATGGTGCATTTTGTATAACGAGTGTCCTCCAGAAAGCAAGGTTACAACATTTATGTAGGATCGAAAAATGTTTGTATTTAATTGAAATTCACAGGGTACTTCACAAATATATTAAACTATTTTTCAACGTAATCGCCCTCGAGATCGAGACATTTCTGTAGTCGGGGCACCAGCTTTTGTATGCCAGTGTCATAGACCTCCGCCGCCAGCTCTTTCAGCCACTTTTTCGCAGCTCCCTCGACCTCCTGATCGTTGGAAAATTATTGGGGTGTAGTGACACACCCACGTCTCATCCCCCATCACGATAGAGTCCAGAAAAGCTTCTCCCTTCTGTGCTAAACGACCAAAAATTCACGCGATTTTGATGGTGCTCCGGTATGAGCATTCTGGGCACCTATCTCGCATACAACTTCTTGTAACCAAGTTTTTCCACAATACCAAGGAGACTTCGAGACACAATATCACCAAGGAGACTTCAAGAAATGTCAGGAAATTCTTCGTGAAGGTCGTCAAGCATCACACGGCGGTCATTTCGCACCAGTTCTTCAATTTTTTGCACAAGTTCGTCAGAAATCACTGCCTTGCCTCGTCGTATCAGTACGGCCTTCTCTGAACAACCTAATCCACTTCGTGACATGTTGTGGACTCATCACATCACTACCATAAACTTCCATGAGCTTCCGATGGATATTCGCGGCGGTATTGTTCTGCGAAGTCAAAAAACGGATGACCGCGCGCATCTCGCACGGACGGGAGGTGGCGGGAGCACGCGACGACCTCTCCATCAGAAGAATTTACTGTGACTGAACAAAATGGGATCCCCCTACACGCCAGGTGCGCCAAATTCGCAACAAAAAATTTCCCCCGGCCTGAGGAGCCCTTGTAACCTTACTTTCTAGAATACTCTCGTATTTGTAATTTTTGTTAAAAGTCTGTTAATTTAATCTAAAGTCAGTTAACGTTGGTTAATCACTTGACAGTTTTGCCCGAGCGTGACTCCCTTGGGCACGATTTTTTTTTTATACTGACGAGCCCGAGCCTCGTTCGGGCAAATTTTGTTTCGACTTGTTGGGAGTGTTTCTCCCGAGCGTCGTTTGGGCAGATCTTGTTTCAACTTGTTTTCTCCAAATGGAATATATTTTCGTATAGAATTTAGTCATTCACAGTTCGTCATTGTGTTACGTCATCGTGTATACTCTAACATATTCTAATTTGAATTTATCCACTTTTATGTAAGTTTTGTTCACATTTTAGACGTAAGGAAAAAAAAAGTAGCACCAAAAATACGACGCACCAAAGAGGTTTCAACCAAAACATTGTATTAATATTACTTGATAAATATTTTCTGATAAAATGTAAAAAAAAAATTGACAATTTTTGGACACCCTTTCTCACCAAAATCCAACTGTGGTTAAAAGTCCATTAAAATTAGAATTAACGGACTTTCATTGTATTTGTTTTAATTGTTGCACTATGGATAGTCAAAAAAACAAAGATGGCAAAGAATCAGGTGGGATTGGCAAGAGACGGCCAGTATTACCTGCTCATGTGCCAGCCTGTCGATGAGGATGTTGAGGCGGTCCCACTGCATGTGGCGGCACTCAGCGTGGAAGTCGAAGCTCTCGTAGCGCAGCAAGGGCTCGCCCAGCTGAGCCACCGTGTTGCGGTACCCCTGCTCCAGACCTTCCTCCGCCCCTCGGTGGTCGATCTTAAATATTTAATTATTAAATATTTAATATTTATTTATTTTCTTAAATATTTAATATTTATTTATTTTCAAGATAACTAATTGTTATCTTGAAAAGCAACACATCAAAATTATTACCATACATACATACCATTTCTGGCATGGTAGGCAGATATAACAGAGCTCCAGACCTGCCTATCCGACACACATCCTTCGCCACTTCTACATCCATACACCTCCTCATACAACTCCTAGGATTTCTCTGATTTTTTACTTGATCCAAATATTCTTTCATTAGTTTTCCTCACTCACATTTGCACTATATATTTGTTTTGTTAGTCTTTCTTCATTTCTTCATTCTACAAGTCCAAAAGATGTCATTCCGTATTGTCATACATTGTCCCCCCATGTATTTTTCTCAGAGTACTAATTTCTACACCATTTATTTGTCTTTTTCCACACCTACCTTTCACTGCCACGAATCAAAGACGGTATTAGAATATTGTTGTGGATTATCTTAGTAGATTTTGTTCAATTCATTTAGTAATATTTTATTTTATGGTGGATCTATACCTATACAGACATGACCTGATGATGATGATTATATCATGTCAAATTTACTTCCATGAGGATGAAGCACATCCGATTGAGCCAGGATCCTGCAACAGGGTAGAAGGAAACTCACCAAGTTGACCAGCACCTGGGGCCCATAGATCTTCAGCTGCTGGGCAAAGTGCAGCCTGGAGGCGGGCAGATGGTCTACGGGGTGCACCATGGGGCGCGGCTTATAGCGCAAGTCAGGTAGTTGCGACCAGTATAATGGTATAGAGCCGCGGATCTGCACGAAGGAAGAGCGCCAACCGTCGCATTCCACTACCTGTTCGGTCTCAACGAAATTTGCCACACTACCCTGGAATGACAGTAAATATATATATTAATTGATATGAATTATAGCTATCTCGAACGAATATTGAATCTTTTCGCATTAATAACAAATTGATACGGTGAGGTGCGAGCAACTGACTAGGGGTGGCCCAGTATTATATGATCAACTGTATATATTGTTCAATTTTTATATTTTTGTAATAGTACAAGATTGCTGGATATATTCCAGTGGGAGTGTAGTAGTACTAACTATTGCTGGAATTCCCCTGGACCCAGATTAGATAGATTGGGTAATGACTATGCTGCAGTCTTGTGGTGACAGTATTAATGCCTTTAAAAGTTACAAAGCATTTTTGTTTGTTTGAACCATGAATTTGACGCCACAGGATGTCTTTTGTTGATTTTCTTTCATTCTTTTAGTTGACTTTTTTCTCTCAAACTTTCTGAGATTTCTGAAAATACATTTTGATATGTGATTTTTAATGTGTATTGAAGTGAATGAATTATATGTATACATTTTTATTTTTTCTAAACAGATTTTTTTTTCTATATTAGGGCCTTGGATCACCTAAGCCTTGGCCTGTTTCATTTTAATATTATATACCAAGTCTGTAAATATGAAACCAGAATTTGCTCATAAATGGCTCTAGTTGTCAATGTAGTGACTGTCAAACCACATCATTGGCACCTTCTTCTTGTGTTTACATTTGTCAAAGACTTTAAACTCACAACAATACAAGTTTAACCCTGAGAGCGCTACGAGAAAAAAATATAATTGCCTATCTAGTGCTGAGATATATTTACGATTCGGACGTTCGTGATAAATATTTATTTTAAACAACAAATAAACAAAAAACAAATATTTTTACAACATAAATATATTTTAGAATATGTACCCTTGTATTCTAAATGAATGATATTCATTTAGAATACAAGGGTAGAACAAATTTCTTCCACTGCTATAGCAGTGCGCCGATCTCTCAGGGTTAATACAACTACATATGTTTTCATAGCGTTGAACATGTCGATTTTTGTGCCTGAAAACTACGATTTGCGGACAGCATTGATTTTCTGTTACCATTTGAAGAAAACTGCTTTAGAATCGTATGGAATGCTTGTCGAATCTTACGGTGAGTATGCTCTTGGTAAATCACAGTTCTTTGATTGGTTTAAAAAATTCAAAAGTGGCAATTTTGACGTGAGAAACGAAGAATGTGAAAGACCACCGAGAAAGTTTGAAGACGCCGAATTTCAAGCATTGTTGGATGAGGATGACGCTCAAACGCAACAACAACTCGCGGATCAATTAAATGTGACACGAGAAGCCGTCTCCATACGTTTGAAAGCCATGGGAAAGATCCAGAAGGTGGGAAAATGGGTTCCACATGAACTGAATGAAAGACAGCAGGAAAACCAAAAAACCACTTGCGAAATGCTGCTCGCCAGGTACAAAAGAAAATCATTTCTCCATCGAATTATGACTGGCGATGAAAAATGGATATATTTAGAGAATCCTAAGCGTAAAAGATCATGGGTAACTCCAAGCAAACCAGTGACATCGACTGCAAGGCCAAATCGCTATGGACAGAAGACAATGCTCTGTGTTTGGTGGGATCAGAAGGGTGTTATCTATTATGAGCTGCTAAAACTCGGCGAAACCGTTAATACTGAACGCTACAGACAACAGATGATGGATTTGAACCAAGCATTGTGTGAAAAACGACCAGAATATCAAAAGAGGCAACACAAAGTGATTTTGCTTCATGATAATGTACCAACGCACACAGCAAAATCGGCCAAGGAAACGATTGAGGCGTTTAGTTGGCAAATACTTTCGCATGTGGCTTACTCACCAGACTTAGCTCCATCCGATTACTACTTATTGGCCATCGATGGGACACGCACTTGCTGAGCAGCGCTTCACTTCTTACGAAAATGTACGAAAATGGCTTGATGATTGGTTTGCCTCAAAAGAGCAACAGTTATTTTGCGTGGCATCCACAAATTGCCAGAAAGATGGGAAAAATGTGTAGCTAGCGATGGGCAATACTTTGAATAAAATATTTTTTACCATTTTCATACAATAAATGTGTATTTTCTATAAAAAAAATCCGGTTTCATACTTACAGACCTGATATATATAATAGGTACGCATATTTGTACTGCTTTCTGATATTTTTTGTGTATGATTCATGTAAATATTTATAATTTTTGTGACAAGTTGTTTTTATATTTATGCGCACTCAAATTCAAATTTTATCTTTTTTTTTATGGTCAATAAAAAACCGTATATTGAAATAAAATAAAATAAAAATAGCACTATATTCAATACCTCTTGGTCAACTCCTCGTACAAAGAGCCTCGGCCCCGCCCGGTGGATAGAGCGGCGCGAGACCAGAGACCAGGTGAACATCTTGCCGTTGACCACGCAGTGGTTGATGGAGATGAAACCCATCATGATGGGCAGCACGAACTTGCGAAACTGAGGGTCTCGCAGCTCACTCAGCAGATTCACGTTCCACAGGAAGCGCTGGTCGGCTCTCTCCACCAGGGACATCTGGAAATACATATATCAATTGAATCAAACTCGACAGTCTCATAGTGGTGTGTATCTGCAACTGACCAGGAAACCCATAGACTCAGTCGACAGTTTCAAATGTAACCAAAATATTACCACTAATGTAAAATGAGTGCCTGTTTGTCATATTAACAAAGCAATATAAAAAGCCAAAAAAAATATAACATTTTCGACATGCAAGATAAATGATGACAAAAAATAACCAATAACTTGTAAATTATGGCGAATCCACCAAAAAAAAAACTACAAACGCTGGCGGGTATATATTATATATAACCTAGCAACATATATATTATATATAACTACTGGCAAATGGATCACTTTGGAAAACTACTAACGCTGGCGGGTATATATTATATATAACCTAGTAACATATATATTATATATAACTACTGGCAAATGGTCCCTTTGGAAAACTACTAACGCTGGCGGGTATATATTATATATAACCTAGCAACATATACTCGTATATTATATATAACTACTGTCAAATGGATCACTTTGGAAAAATGACAATATCTCGTTCAGAAATTATCTTGACAAATGACAAAAATATTCATATCTTCTACAGAGACGACAGTGTCTGTATTATAATAAAAATATAGCATAATCATATGTCAAATTGGTATTATTGTAAAAATATAGCATAATCATATGTCATATGTCAACTTAACAATATGAACGTGGATATAACTGCCCTTGGCCTGTGTGGTATGGATAAGTCCGTTCTTGGCATTGAAACAGTTAAAAGGCCTGAAAAGCGACCTAAGATGACAACTTTTCGAAGTTATGGAGAGGACAATGTTATAGTCAAGTCCAGCAGTGAACTAAGTTATGGAGAGGACAACGTTTTACTCAAGTCGAGCAGTGAACTAAGTTATGGAGAGGACAACGTTTTACTCAAGTCGAGCAGTGAACTAAGTTATGGAGAGGACAACGTTTTACTCAAGTCGAGCAGTGAACTAAGTTATGGAGAGGACAACGTTTTACTCAAGTCGAGCAGTGAACTAAGTTATGGAGAGGACAACGTTTTACTCAAGTCGAGCAGTGAACTAAGTTATGGAGAGGACAACGTTTTACTCAAGTCGAGCAGTGAATTAAAAACTTTTTTTGTGGATTGACAAGCGCCATTTTTATGGATACCAAATAAGTGAATGATCCTTTGAAAAATAAATATTTCAAATTTAAATACTCTTATATAATGGGGTGGTGGCTGATTTATTATACCTAATATATGTTATTTAATTTTTTATTTTGTTTTGTTTTGTTTCTACCTGCTTTAGAACAGGCATACGCCTAGTTAGGCAGGAGAGTGTTTTGTTTCTACCTGCTTTAGAACGGGCATACACCTAGTTAGGCAGGAGAGTGTTTTGTTTCTACCTGCTTTAGAACGGGCATACGCCTAGTTAGGCAGGAGAGTGTTTGGTTTCTACCTGCTTTAGAAAGGGCATACGCCTAGTTAGGCAGGAGAGTGTTTTGTTTCTACATACTTTAGAACGGTCATACGCCTAGTAAGGCAGAAGTGTTTTGCATATTTAATTGTAAAAAATAAAAATAAATAAACAAAAATAGGTGAAAATGATGTTAACACTAACGTGTATCAAAGCCTGTAACATTTTCTTTGGAAATAAGATTTATTATTTATTTTTATGGACATCACAAAAATGAAAAGTTTTAATACTTTTTGAACCTGTAAAAAATCAGGCGATGTGTTGTATAACCTCTGTAGCGTGTGCGTGAGGTCGTACTGATATGAGAAGTAGAGGTACGGAGTCTCCAGGACGCTGGTTATCATCCGCAGGTATGTCCTGTTGTCTTCCATCTGCAAAAGAGAAATATTTTCATAAATATTCAAGCCAACTTTGTTTTAATACATACATACCATCACACAGTCTCCCTGTCGGAGTAGGCAGAGAGGAAAGAACACCAGACTTTCCTATCACAATACACACATCATTCACCCCTTCTACATCCATACATCTCCTACGATTTCTTACATTTCCTTCTTTCAAAATATCATTCTCTAGATCTAATCATACTTTCCTTGATCAACCTCACCTTCCACTCACATTTGCGCTGCAAATTTATTTTGTTAGTCTTTCTTCATTCATTCGTTCCACATGACACACCCAAACCATTTCAAAGTGCTCTTCTCCATCTTACTCAACATATCAGCCTTAAGTTCACATTCATCCCTTATCTCTTCATTCCGTATTCTGTCATACGAGGGTGGTCCGATAAGTACTTAGCCTACAAAAGAATAACAAAATTTTTGGAAAAGTGGCGATTTATTTCTCAACATAATCTCCTTTGAGTTCGATACACTTGACCCAGCGATGCTCCAACTTCTTTAACCCGTCTGAAAAATACGTTTTCTGGAGGTCTGCAAAGTTGGCCTCCGTGGCGGCGATAACCTCCTCATTCGACTCAAATTTCTGCCCGGCGAGTGACTTTTTCAAATTTGGAAACAAAAAGAAGTCGCACGGGGCCAAATCTGGAGAAAACGGTGTATGGGGCAGCAGTTCGTAGCCTAATTCTACCAATTTGGCCGTGGCGACGGCGGAGGTGTGAGCCAGTGCGTTGTCATGATGGAAGAGCACTTTTTTCTTCGCCAAACGGGGCCGTTTTTTCTGCAATTCGGCGTCGAATCGGCCCAATAATTCGGCATAGTAGAGCCCTGTGACCGTTTTGCCCTTCTCCAGGAAGTCGATGTACGAGATCACACCTTTTGAATCCCAGAAAACGGTGGCCATCACCTTTCAGGCCGATAGGACAGTCTTCGCCTTCTTCGGAGCACGTTCGCCGGGTGAAGTCCACTGTTTCGACTGTTCCTTGGTCTCGGGTGTGTACCAGTGGATCCATGTTTCGTCGACGGTCACGAAACGATGCAGAAACTCCTTCGGATTGCGCTTAAACATCGTCAAAGTCTGCTCTGAAGTGGTCTCACGGTTGGGCTTGTTGTCCGGAGTGAGCAAACGCGGCACCCATCGCGCCGACAGCTTTCTCATGCCCAATACTTCATTCTGGATATGACCCACGCGGTTTTTTGAGATGCCTACTGTCTCAGCTATCTAGCGCACCTTCAATCGGCGGTTTGCCCATATGAGATCGTGGATTTTTGTCACGTTATCCTCCGTGGTAGCCGTTTTCGGGGCCCCTGGGCGTGGCTCATCAAAAACCGACGTGCGACCACTTGAAACTCGTTAAACCAATTTTTGACGGTCGCCATCGAAGGAGAAGAGTCACCGTACACAGCATTTAAGCGCTCTTCGATTTCGCTGCGCGATTTTCCTTTCAAAAACAAGAATCGAATCACCGACCGATTTTTCCATTTTTCTCAAATCCGCGGACACGCTCGCTCCACACGCGGTCAAAACAAAACTACGCATCTGATTCGGCTGAAATTTTGACAATAGCTGTCAACGAGAATGTACTACGCAATAAAAAATTGCTCTTGTGATAGTGGTGCTATCGGGCGGTGAGGCTAAGTACTTATCGGACCGCCCTCGTACATTATTTATTACCTTATGTATTCATCTCAATGCATGCATTTATACAGCATTTATTTGGCGCCTATGAGTCTTTTCCACGTCCATGCTTCACTACCATACAACAACCAAGATGGCACAAAAATACAGTTGTGGACTTGTTTATACTTCCTGGTTGGAGTATATAGGTATATATTAAGTGCTTCGCGGTGCGGCGCAGGGTAGATACTTTCACAATTTTCAAAGAAATGCCTAAAACTCGAAAAGTATAAGGCTTTTGCAAGAATTTGTAATTAACTCTGAACCATCAAAAGCTGGCCTTTTCCTCGATATGGGTTTGACGTTGAGGCACGGGACACCCTGAATATATTTTTATTTTGTAATATTTTAATCAATCAATACTCGTAATAATGACTTCCAGTCCCGAGCTGTAGCACCCTTGAGGAGAGTTTGCTCTCTAAATGGCGCTATATTATTTATTGTATTAGGAGTACAAATTAGCTCGGTCCGTTTCCAAAAGATGGCTCTGGCTGTTATGAATGGTTCATAGTAACAGCCGATTTTGGCAGTTTCAGAGAGGTTAGACATCTGCCAATAATATTCAGTTTATATCGCTTTGAGTTTCATGCAAAAACCTTGTTTTGTACAGTGTTGAAAATGTCGAATTTTGTGTTAACCAAGCAGCATTTGCGGGAGGTTTTAATTTTCTGCTTTAATTGGAAGAAAAGTGCAGCTGAAGCCCATCGAATGCTTATCGAAGTTTATGATGACGCTGCTCCAACTGATAAATCATGTAGGGAATGCTTTCGAAGTTTCAAGGATGGAAATTTCAGCGTCGAAGACAAGCCTCGCTCTGGACAGCCAAAAAAATTCGAGCAAAAAGAATTAGAGGCATTACTCGAAGAAGATCAGAGTCAAACGTAAGAGGAGCTTGCAGAATCATTGGGAGTGACTCAACAAGCCGTTTCCGTACGATTGAGAGCCATGGGAATGATTCAAAAACAAGATAATTGGGTGCCTTATGAACTGAAACCGAGAGACGTTGAAAGGCAATTTTTCACTTGCGAGCAGCTGATTCAAAGGCAACAAAGAAAAGGTTTTTTGCATCGGGTTGTAACTGGAGATGAGAAGTGGATATTCTACGACAACCCCAAGAAAAAAATACTACGCTAAGCCTGGTCAATCGTTGCCATCGACCTCAAAATCAACACCAAAACTGAACATACATGGTTCGAAGATCATGCTCTGTATCTGGTGGGACCAAAGGGGTGTGGTTTACTATGAGGTGCTGAAACCTGGCGATTCCATTACGGGCCATCGGTATCGGCTACAATTAATTCGTTTGAGCCGTGCATTGCGAGAAAAACGGCCGGAATACGAGCAAAGACATGATAATGTTATTCTTCATGACAATGCTCGGCCTCATGTCGCAAAAGTCGTAAAAAAATATTTGGAAACGCTCAAATGGAATGTTTTACCGCACCCGCCGTATTCCCCGGACATTGCTCCTTCTGATTACTGGTTGTTCCGAAGGATGCAGCACTATTTGGCAGGTCATCGGTTCATTTCTTTCGTAGAAACCGAAAATTGGCTCCAAACTTGGATCGCCTCAAAAGACGAGTCACTTTTTCGAGATGGAATTCGAAAATTGCCTGAGAGATGGGGAAAAAGTAGTAGCCAGCGATGGACAATACTTTAATTGATCTGTTCATTCATTTTGTTTAGAAATAAATGCATTTTTGAACACAAAAAAATGGACCGAACTAATTTGTACACCCAATATTATATATACACAAATAAATATGATTAAAAAAACAAAATAGATTACCTGTTGTCCAATCAGCTGTGCTGTGGTATTTGCGTAAGGAATGATGTCTGTGCCGGCCATTTGGAATATGTCCTGTCCGTTTATCTTCCCAACCTGAAATATAGAAATTAAAATGTTTGCTTAGCTGTTATTTTCATTAAACAGATTCATATTTACTGAAAATCACATATAATATATTTTTATGGGGTTTGATCTGTGAAGTCATTGCGCCTATTAATACCCACTCCGAGGTATTAAAGAGACATCACTTGCGCAATTATCTCGTTGTTTATTACTACTAGCTTGCACCTCGCAGGTTGCCTAGGACAGTGATTCTCAAACTAGGGGGCGCGGACCTTAGGGGGTGTACCGGACAGGTACAAAGACTGTATAATAGGTTGTTGGTTGCTGCACAATGCTCGAAGAATTCAGCTCGCGGTTGAAATCGTCAATCACCAAAATATTAATTGGTGTCGAAATATTCTTTCGCCGCTACGCCACTGTCTGGGGCGGGGCTTGTAAACTGCTCAGGGCGGGGCCTGTCGTGGCTATCCAAGATGGCTGCTCGGAGCTGTTCCAGTGGTGTAACGATGACGATGGTTCTGGAGGAGCGAAGATGGTCGTAGAGAGATTCCTCTGTAGAAGATCGGAGAAGGTCAGACGAAGTGAAACACAGTTGTAGATCAGTAGAGACGTATATTTTGGTGGCTTTTGGGCCTCTATATTAGTGCCAAATCGGTCATAGTAAGCGCTCGTTACCCGCAAAGTACAACCACTTTCGGGGCTCGGGGCGCCGCTTAGAACGACCGACTTTTGCCTTAGTCTCGATGGCTCGGCGACAGCACATTTTCCTGTGCGGTCGCGAGCGTAATCGGATTCAAACAGACATAAAATATTATATACAAATTATAATGACACGATACATTTTCCACAGATTTAGCAGATTTACATATTATCATATTAACATAAGCATAACCTAAGCACATATTATCATTTTAAAGTAATGTCTTTTCACATACATATACAAATATAAGGGTGAATTTCCCTCCAGATCTACACACAACATTGTCTGTCTCATCATACCACATACACACACAAGGGTGACGGCACTCGTCCGATACAGGGGGCTGTAGAGCTCCTGCCACGGAGCCGCTAAATATTTCAGTATTTGAAAAATAAGATTTACTAATATTTTTAAAATAATTTTTCTAATAATTTTAATTTGCTAACAAAAAAAATATTACTGTATACAAAATTCATATTGTCGTAATTTGCATTTGTATCTGGAAGCAAATGCAGGTTTAGCGTGTGTCCTAGTAGGACGTGCTGATGATGTTGATGTTGACATCGCTATATTCGTTTTAGTCGAATTCTGTGTTCCTCTTCGTTCGGGGTCATCAATTTAGCGGGATGCTTAATTTGATACGTCGTGATGATTTTGATTTGTTTTGTATTTAAAATAAAATACATCGGTTCAGGAATGCGGGAAGTGAGAGTGAATAATCAATAAATAGTAAACAGCGATGAATGGTCAAGTGAATAATAACAAGTGCCTTTATTCATCGATAAGTAGGTATATATAGAATTTCAGAACGGGACGCGTGACTGCATCCGCGGTATATCTCGATCTCACTCCTGGGCGTGCTGAGGCAGACGCAAGCGCTGCGGATAATACAGTGGGTAGGATATTTATTGTCGAAACGGCGAGACGGCGTGATATGTTCTCTTTCTACCTTGGAATGCGATGTAAATATTATTTGCGTGTAAACGGTGTTGACGTTTCTGGTATGTGACAATTGTAGATATCCAGAGGTTGATTCATCGGTCGTTGACCCTGCATGTTGACAATATTTAGGGACGTGGGTACGCTACACAGGCGTTCATTTTTTACCATATCCATCGATTTAAATAGAATATTATGTTATTTCTCTCTTTCGAACACACTCAAATAGGAGTGATTGTATTTTTTTCACGTTAGCTCTGAAAACTGCTGCTATAGTAGCTACATTAACGGCTGTAGTAGTTCATTTTTGTTATATTTCATTTGTTATATTAAATTAAAATATTAGGTGTACCGGAAAAGAATGTCATTTTTTTTGTTATCGCTTTTGAGTGGTCAGTTGTGCTTACGGCAGTCGAACTTTTACAACGTGTTCTGTGTTGTTTCTCTGACTACGCATACCTGAAGTGTATTAGGACTTTTAAACAAAAAAAATTACAACCCTATATACAATGGAGAGCTTTGTACCGAATGAGGAATTTATTCGAAATATTACGCTTTACCATTTCATGAAGAAAGAAAGTGCAACACGTGCTACAAAAAATATTTGTGATTTACTGGGAGATATTTTGAATGTTCGTAAATGCCAGAGGTGGTTTAAACAATTTAAATCCGGCAATTTTGATCTAAAAAATAACCCTGGAAGTGGTCGACCTGTTATAAAGTGGATAGCGATGTTTTAACTGAGCTAATTCAGCAAAATCCAACTTCAACGATTCAAGAACTCGCGGAGCAACTCGGATGTTCATGGTCAAGCGTGCAAGAGCATATAAAAAAATCGGCAAGACATGGAAACAAAGAAAATGGATACCTCATGAATTAAGTGAAGAGAATCTAGGTGAGCGTCTAAACGCGTGCACTGAGTTATTGGAATTAAATACCAAAACTTCATTTCTACAACGTCTTGTAACTGGTGACGAAAAATGGGTGTTGTATTCAAACCAAAGACGCAAGAAACAATGGCTTTCAAAGGGCCAGGTACCAAAACCCACCCCTAAGCCCGGGCTCACTGCAAAAAAAGTTCTTTTGTCTGTTTGGTGGGACTGCAAGGGAATAATTTATTTCGAAACATTAAAACCCGGACAGACAATTAACGCCCAAGTGTATTGTGATCAACTAGAGCATTAAGATGCAAAAATAAATAAAAAAAGACCTGCACTGGCTAATTGTGGACAAGTGTTTTTACAGCACGATAATGCACGACCCTAGGTTGGACAACTGTACCCATGTCACCCACCATATTCACCGGATCTTGCTCCATCAGATTACCATTTGTTCGGTCAATGCGACACTTTTTAAACGGAAAAGAATACAAAAATTATGAGGATGTCAAAAAAGGCATATCTGAGTATTTTGCATCGAAACCAGCTGAATTTTACGAACGCGGTATTAAAAAATTGACTGAGAGGTGAAGGAGGTTATATCAAACGATGGCAATTATATTTTGAACTAAGTTTTAATAAATAAATACATTAAATGCACCAAATTGTTTTATTAAAAAACGACATTCTTTTCCGGTACACCTAATATATTATTTATAGTTAAGTCATTAATTTCTATATAGGAAAGACAGGAAGATATTTTGAAAAGAGATTTCGTGAACACAAATCCGCCTTAACAATCCTCTAATTTATTCTGAAATGGCTAATCATTGTCACCGTGAAAACCATACATTTTCTATCAATGATGCCTAAATTCTTACATATCGGTAGTTACGGAAATAACTTTTAAGTCAGCGCAGCGAGGTGAACATCTGGCAAACACATATATCCAAGAATCTCTCCGCTGCTCGTCGAGGTTGTCCCATGCTTCCCTCAACCCCCAGTCCACAACCGAATGTTTACCATTAGAAGTGTGTATCTCGGTACCAGTTCGAATAGAATTCAGTCTTGTTTGTGCTCCCCTGAAGATGAGGTGAAAGTCTTGAAACCGGTAGGGTTATACCGTTACAAAAAGTGAATAAACAGTATTTGATAAAAAAAATTACAAAATTAATTAAGATAATAATTAATGGAACATAAAGTACTGTTGATCACTAAAAGCAAAAAAAAATTAGAGCCTTAAATTTCTTTTTTAAAATTTCAGGAGTCGTAATATGAGAGTTTGAGAAGCACTGATCTAGATATTATTAGAGACTTTGTCTTCAATTGAGATACTCGTAATTATATTTCAATGTCACGACATAAAACTTTGAATCAATCAGTGTACAGTACCCGGCGGTAAGTAATACACATCGGGCTTAAGAAAGAGACTGTCGGTCATAATCGGCTAACTTCGGCTTTGTAGAGCGTCGTCTCTGTCATTCATACACGTGTTCCGTTGCGATTTGTCAGTCATTCTAGGGACAGAAACGACGCTCTACAAAGTCGAAGTTAGCCGATTATGGCGGACAGCCTCTTTCTTAAGCCCGATGTGTATTACTTACCGCCAGGTACTGTAAGTTATTTTACGTCACTTGTTCGTCTATGTTATTGCTGAAAAATTAAAATAAATGTTTTCGAACAATAGTGAGATTTTTCAAAATTGTAAATTTTAAACAAAATTAAAAGCGGAATAAAAGGCTACCTTATCCGATAGGTGGCCACTACGAGATGGTTGCCGGTGAGAAGTCGAATGGTCCCCAGGATGCCACATATCGGTCGATAATTGTTCTCCGACGTTGGTATCTTAAATGCTGTACGATCTGGAAGAAAATAAAATATTTGGCATTAAATAATGATAAAATGACAAGTCTTATAGTATCTTTTAGGAAGCAAACTGTCCCCCTAAAAAGTCCACCTTTATATGTGTAAAATATAATTATACTTTTAATGGGAATGAAACAAATATTCCTAAGGAATCAAATAATAGATAGCTAACAAAACAAATGTGGTGAGAGTGAGAGAGAGAGAGAGGGGGAGATAGAGAGAGGGGGAGATAGAGAGAGGGGGAGATTAGAGAGAGGGGGAGATAGAGAGAGGGGGGAGATAGAGAGAGGGGGAGATAGAGAGAGGGGAGATAGAGAGGGGAGATAGAGAGGGGGAGATAGAGAGGGGAGATAGAGAGGGGAGATAGAGAGGGGAGAGAGAGAGGGGAGAGAGAGTGAGGGAGAGAGAGAGGGGGAGAGAGAGAGGGGAGAGAGAGAGGAGAGAGAGAGAGGGAGAGAGAGAGGGAGAGAGAGAGGGAGAGAGAGAGAGAGAGAGAGAGAGAGAGAGA
>OX463862.1:1389907-1470706 GCA_949825065.1 Odontocerum albicorne
AAATTCGTATTTAAGGTTTGATTAGTCAGTCTTTCGTGACCCATCCAACTGACATGCCCAAACAACCTCAATATGCTCCTTCTCATCTTATTTCAGACATCGATCTTTAGCTCACGTTCTTCCATAATGGATTATTGATTTAATACTTTATTGAACAACGTTTATGCTGACTTATTACTAGATGGTAATTTTTTCCAACCAACCAGACAAAAGCAAATGAAGATGGTTAGGTTAGGTTAGGTTATTTCAGACATCGATCTTTAGCTCACGTTCTTCTATGATGGATTATTGGTTTAACACTTTATTGAACAACACTTTTGCTGCCTTATTGCTAGATGGTAATTTTTTCCAACCAACCAGACAAAAGCAAATGAAGAAGGTTAGGTTAGGTTATTTCAGATATCGATCTTTAGCTCACGTTCTTCCATAATGGATTATTGATTTAACACTTTATTGAACAACGTTTTTGCTGACTTATTACTAGATGGTAATCTTTTCCAACCTACCAGACAAAAGCAAATGAAGAAGGTTAGGTTAGGTTACGTTATTTCAGACATCGATCTTTAGCTCACGTTCTTCCATAATGGTTTATTCCTTTAACACTTTATTGGACAATACTTTTGCTGACTTATTGCTAGATTGTAGTCTTTTCCAACCAACCAGACAAAAGCGAATGAAGACGTTTACACGGTCGAAAAAATATTCAATCATATTTTTTTGTACAAAATTCATAAACAATTATAAAAACAAATATGAGATATGTTTGAAAGGAAAGGATAGCATTAATTATAGTGACATACATTGACAAACTATATATTCTTCTCAGTGCACGCATTTCAAAAGCATTTACTCGTTTTTTTTCATTGATCTTTCACATCCACGTTGCCCTGCCATTTACCAATGTTACCACCTGTATGATAAGAGAAAAATTAGTTGGAATTGAAATTTTACGGCTGATATTTTCTTATTCTTGAAGAATGGAGATAATAAAAAGAAATTTGCAATAAACACGAACCCGTGATCACTTGGTAAGACCCCTGTTTTCCAGCCAGGGGGTTTATGGTTCGATTCCCTTTGATATCCACAATTTTTATTCTTTAAAGGTTTCCATTCTGATTTACACTTCAGGCTTGTTTTATGGTATATCTTTCTAATTGATTGGAAGCAATTGCTACTTGTCAATAAATCTTAGAGATTATACTGTATACAGCGAAAGTGTAATATATATCGTAAATGATATCTTTATGTACCTTGTTAGCCCACTACACACTGTGTACATTGAGGTGATGTATATGCAGATGTTATGAAGTTCCTAATTTAATGGTCGCAGCCACCATCTTCCTACCTTTACAATCAATTTTTTTGGCAATCTTTTTTAATCTGTCTATGTTGAATAAGATATAAAACGGCACTCTGAAATGGTTTGCGCATGTAGAATGAATGATTGAAGATTATTTCACATTCATACACTTTCTTTTACAAGTCTTACGATTCTTCTGACTTTCTACGTTACCTTGTTTCGAAATATCATTCACTTGAACCAACCATACTTCCTTTGGCCTTTCTTTTCGCCTTCCAATAATATTTGTTTGGTTAGTCTTTCTACATTCATTCGTTTTACATGCACAAACAATCACAGAGTACTCTCCTTAATTTTATTCAACCCATCAGTCTTAAGTTCACATTAATTCCTAATCACTTTATTCCGTATTCTGTCATACATTGTCCCCCCATATATTCTTCCCAGTGTCAGAATTTCTAGAACATTTATTCAGCTTTTCTCATTCTTTCTCCACTTCTACGTTTCACTCCCATAGATTAAAGTTGGCACCAAAACACTTTTGTGGACCATTATCATATTAGCAGATTTTGATACTGTCTGGTTCGAGTTACATGTTTTAGTGCCCAATTAACTTTGTTTGCTATCGCTACATGCCTTTTGATATACCTCGTAACTGTTCCATAATCTAAAAAAAAAAATACTACACAAAAAGCAGAATTCTTCAATTTGCTCCAATCTTTCATTTTTCATTCAAATATCACATTTTCTTTTCTCTTTCACACTTTTCCATCATTAAGACTTTGGATTTCGCAAAATTCATTCTCAGCTCTTTCTCTAGGCATTTTTATCAAAGTAATTTTAAATTTCCACAAACACTATCATGTAATCTGCATACGCGCCAATCCGATATTTGCATGTCACTAATTGTCCTCTGTAGTTCCTTCAGACATGAATCTATATAAATATCGAACAACCTGGGTGACATAACGCATCCTTGCTTTACCCCTTTTGGAATATCAAACCATTTAATCAAAGTAACTATCCCTTTTGAATCATACTCATTCTCCAATAAGAATACTACGTCATCAGCATACTTTACCCGTATAACATTACTCTCAGTTAGAAGAAAATATGCTATAAAAGTGAAACTTCTTTAGGCGCGTTAGGGCAAATTGGCCTGAACGTCACGAAAAGTGAAACGGTGTATTATATTATTATTAAATATTATTTTAATATTATTAAGTGTATTATATTATTGTTATTTATTATTAAAAATAAAAAAATCTAAATATTTTTATATAAATATATTTTATAATTACTAATTTTATTTTATATTAAATTATTTTATTCATTTTATTTAATATTTATTTAATATATAATGTATTGGACGTGTAATGAGACGTGTGCAGTCACCCTTGTATATGGTATAATGAAGATGATATTGATGTGTAGATCTGTGTATGAATTGTATGCAAACCCTGATATTTGTACATGTATAATAAATTCATTCTATGTAAATTCTGTAATAAGTTTGTATTTTAAATATTGAACATTCTATGTGAAATTTGCTATATGGAAGTTTGTTTGACTCCGATTGCGTTCGCGACCGCAAAAGAAATATGTGACTTGTGGGGCGATGCGTCGGAGTAGGTCAGGGCCCGGTCGGCCTAAGCGGCGCTCAGGACCCCGAAAGTTGTTGCATTTCGCGGGTAACGGGCGCTTGTGATGGCTGACTGACCATTAATATAGAGGGCCCCCTGTTTGCGAAATATACTACCATATTCTCAGTACTATCGACTATACTGCGTTTTACTTGAGACCCGCTACTTCGACTGCCTGCCTGAGAGGAATCTCTCCACCCCGCTACCTTCTTCTTCTGGATCTTCGCTACGGTATTCGCGACCTCGATTCTCTGAGCGCGACGCGGCAACCAACGTGCCTACGATACAGTTCATTTGTGCCCTGTCCGGTGCATATAATTTATATTTAATATATTATTATAATAATACATATGTTATTATAATATTAATAATCATATTATTATTATATTATAATTAATTACAATACAATTGATAATATAATATAATAATATTATTAATAATATAATAAATAAATAATTAATTTAATAATTAATAATAAAATAAAAATATTAATATATGGTGGTAAGACACTTCTCCGTCTGCCGATCCGGAGATTGCGGGTTCGATCCCCGCTGGAACCCAGATTTTTTAAATAGGATTCCAGTCTGGTAAACACTTAGGGCCTATAAAAAAAATCTTTCTGGTTGGTTGGAAGAGATTGCCACATGGCAGATTTAAAAAAAAAACATATGTTATTATTATTAAAGTTATTATATATTGTTAAAATTATTATTGTTTATTATTAAAAATAAAAATATTTTTTATTTAAAAGAGAGATTTTTTTAAAATTAAATTCCATATAACCATTTTTTATTTAGTAAGAGAGGTTTTCTTAAATTAAATTCCACATAACCATTTCCTAATCCTAAAAAAAAAGAAAAAAATCATTAACAAATGGAAAAAAAGCAATGCATAAAATCAACTTTTCCTAGGAGCTAAGAAGTTTCACTTCTACCACGCGAGAGAGTCTCACGCATCTGTTTTGTTTTCTATTTTTGACTATCCAGACCACCTTCATTTCTTTTTAGTCCGAATAATCGACATTCTAGTGTCAATGAAAAAGAAATTTTGTGAAAATAAATAATTCAAGGGGAGTTTGAGAAACTTGATATTGCTCGGTACTCGAAAGCTCGTGTAAAAAAGTATTTCTCGGATTCTTAATACATAAGTACTTCTTACATACTATAAATGCAGAAAGAGACTATCCCCTACTCAGGTTTTATGAATTTCGAATTTAGCAGTATTATTTATTTATTTATTTAACAATGCATAAATGTATTACGGAGGAATACCTAAAATCTGAACCCTGTGTTTATTATATTTATAGAGATATTAAAGTTTTTAGAAGGAATGTGTACTAGTTACACATCACAGGGAATGACGGGTTAAAGAGAGTTTTCTCAACGGCACTTTATAATTATATATTTCTCAACGGCACGTCTGTTATTTGGATGTTACAGAGGAATAGCTGGACAAATTACAGCGTCTTCAAAATGTGTGTCTAAGATTCATTTTCAACCTATGTAAGTACGATCATATAACTTCATACCAGAAGGCATTGAACTGGTTGAATGTTAGAAATATACGCCAAATTCACATACTGTCTCTATTGTATAATATCCTTAACTGTCCCGCCGCACCCTCTTATCTCGCCAAAAATTTTCAGTGTCTTTCCAATGATGGATTAGCGCTACGCTCAAACAAAGATTGTTTATTCACCTTTCCAGTTCACCGCTCCTCTTTCTTTACGTCGTCCTTTACTGTCAATGCAGCGAGACTCTGGAATCAGTTACAAACCAATATAAGACTCGCTCCTTCCTTGGCATGCTTTAAGAAGCGACTGAAAAAACTCTTAATTTCTAGTCAGTAAAATAACGTGTTTCATTCCTGATTTTTCTTTTCCTTTCCTCTCCACCATCCCTTCCTTTCCTTTTGATTGATGATATTTCACTTTATATGAAAAATAATGTTCGGGTGATTGTCCGTCTTTGTGGGGTTCGTGGGCATGTGCTCACGTATATGTTTATGGATTTCGTGGGGATAGATAGCCATTTGAATGATTTATGCGACCACGTAACTTGCTTCATTTACTTTTGTCAGGCTGGTTGGAAGAGATTGCCGCCTGGCAATAATCCCGCCAGATTGTATTTGCAATAAAAGTGTTAAATAAATAAATATAATTCGTAGTAAAATAACTTTATTAGATATAAATAAAAAATACAGTTTGAGAGCCATGCGGTATAATGGGGTTTGCAATTTGGGTATAATTTGCAATAAAGTGATATCGGGCGACATTTGACCTCAGCAGGTAGTTGTGGCCGACTCGCCCGCCCTTCCCCGGGTCACGGCTGCTCCGTTACCCCATGTACCAACCTCTTAGTATATACCCTTCAACGTAGACAACTCACTAAGCATATTACAATACATCAAGATACGAGTTTTTCCGATTTCCCAATATTAAATTCAATCAATCAAATGAACAACACAATCGAATGAAAAGGGAAGTTAAAAAAGGGTTGTTAATAAACCGTACACATGAATTTTTTCTTCTTCCACAATTCTTATTTAGTTTATGGAATTGTGTGTTTGGTCGAAAGGCTATTCACAATATTCTTAAAAGATAATCTGTTGTGTGGAAAGTAGTTTTGTATTTTTCGGATAGATGTCTGTTTTTTTAACAGTATGATGTTGGGCAGTTACGCACTGAATTTCCATGTAAAAGGTTGCCAGTTCGAATCATCTCACGCTGTTCGACTTCCCTCAAATGTCACAGTCACTTTTTTCCCCTAGTATTGAAATTATATACGAGTATATTAGAGACGCATGGCCGCTGGGTAACGCACTGGGCTTCCATGCGGAAGGTCGCCAGTTCAAACCCCACGCTGTACTTCTTCTTCTGGGTTACAATCCTAGGATTGGTCTGCACCAAGCACTCGATCCCTCCACTCATCTCTGTCATCCGCCAGTCTCTTCATCTCCTGGTAGCTGCCACAGCGCACATCCCGGATCATCCGGTTCATGTAGCTATATCTAGGTTACAATCCTAGGATTGGTCTGCACCAAGCACTCGATCCCTCCACTCATCTCTGTCATCCGCCAGTCTCTTCATCTCCTGGTAGCTGCCACAGCGCACATCCCGGATCATCCGGTCCATGTAGCTATATCTAGGGCGGCCTCTATAGTTATTGCCCTCAATCATTCCCTCGACGATCGTAAGGAGCAGGCCTGGGTGCCTGATGTTATGACCTATCCAACTGGATCGTTGTTGGGCAACTCTATTTAAGAGTTGCCTTGTTTCTCCAACCCCGCTCAATACCTCATCGTTTCGGATGTGATCTGACCAATGTACCTTGGTCATGCGCCTGTAGCACCACATCTCAAAGGCAGGCAGACGCCCGGACTCGCTCTGGCTGATGGTCCACGTTTCGCAGCCATACAGCAGCACACTCCAGACAAGAGTTTTCATTTAATTCTTCCTAACATTGATATCAATGTTAGGAAATTCAAATATCTTGGATTTCTTGTTAAAAGCAACTCTTGCCTGTTGGACCCTACTTATTATTTCTGCCTTTGATCGACCATCTTGGGATACTCTGCTGCCTAAGTAAACAAATTCCCTCACTTGCTCAACACTGACGCCACCCAGAACAACACTCGCGGTCACCTCTTTTCTTTCAGCAACCATACATTTTGTTTTGCCTTCGTTTATTTTCATATTGTAATTGGATGAAAACACATTTTTCATCTTTCTTAAGGCCTCGTTCAATTCCTGTTCCGTCTCCGCAAGCAGTGCAATATCGTCGGTATACCTTATCATATCAATATTTCTCCCCTGGATCCTCACGCCGGGCTAATCTCTCATCTTCTCCCTCATCTCGTTGATACCCTGTTGTCTATAAAAATTGAACAATGTCGGTGACATCGAGAATCCCTGTCTCACTCCCTGACTAACACTAGCCTCAGCACGCTGTGCTACTCCTCTCGAATAACACAGGCATTTTTTCGTCTAGTACATTTATTTATTTATTTAACACTTTTTTTGCAAATACAATCTGGCGGGCTTTTTGCCAGGGGGAAATCTCTTCCAATCAACCAGACAAAAGTAAATAAAGAAAGTTACGTGGTCGCATAAATCATTCAAATGACTATCCATCCCCACGAAATCCATAAGCATATACGTGAGCACATGCCCACGAACCCCACAAAGACGGCCAATCACCCGAACATATATTTCATATAAAGTGAGATATCATCAATCAAAAGGAAAGGAAGGGATGGTGGAGAGGAAAGGAAAAGAAAAATCAGGAATGAAACACGTTATTTTACTGACTAGAAATTAAGAGGTTTTTCAGTCGCTTCTTAAAGCATGCCAAGGACGGAGCGAGTCTTATATTGGTTTGTAACTGATTCCAGAGTCTCACTGCATGGACAGTAAAGGACGATGTAAAGAAAGAGGAGCGGTGAACTGGAAAGGCCAAAAAACAATCTCTGTATGAGCGTAGCGCTAATCCATGATTGGAAAGACGCTGAAAATTCTCGGCGAGATAAGAGGGCGTCTATTCTCCTCTTTAAGCGAATAACTCGTTGCACATCAGTTCCGGCATCTTGTAAAAACTTCCGACATCTTGTAAAATCACGGTGACACAATAAAATTAAACAATACGTCTGTTCGATAGGAGATTGTCATGTAGTGTGGCGCGAAGCGTGCAGTGTGGCCATTGCGATAGTATACGGTGCGTTGGTTCGCTAGGATATGTCGCCTAACTCGCAACGTAGCTATAAGCATCAAGCGAGGCTCCTACCTGTGTGGCCGAGGCCTTATAATATTTTCAGTGCAAGCATTTCCACTGCATTTATAAAGCTCTTTTCACAACGTTACCCATCTACGTTGCACTCTCATTAATCAATACCAGTACTGATATTACGAGATCGTATAGCATTATATAGATATTAACGTTCATGAGACGTTTTGTTTTCATGGAGAATAGATATTGTCCAATAAAAAGGATTCTGCAATAAACCAGATGTTTTCCATCTGCTATAATATTTCCTGACTACACCATTGCTAACCGCTCAAGCCGAGCAGAAGTAATGGCTTCGGGTACGGTGAACAGGGATGTGCTTGAAGATGTATAGATATACCGAAACATACCGGAACAATTACTACATTAAATAAAAAATGATCCTCAACAGCAAAGACTCAAATATACATCAACAGTAAGATGGAGAAGAGGCGGATAGATTGAGATGGTATGGGCACGTTGGACGCAGAGCACCCGATCACATTGTGAACCAGGCAATCTCCATGGATCTGCCTCGAATAACAACCAGAGGAAGACCAAATAATTCATGGGTGGTGCAAAAAGATAACCTGACGCAGATGCACGGCCTGGGGGGCGTAGTCCGGGACAGAAGAGCATACAACCTGAGGACGAGGAGAGCTGACCCCAACAGTCTTCGCAGACAGTGAGTTGGGATAGAGCCAGAGAGAAGAAGAAGATAAAAAAAGGCGTGTGAAACACTTATTTTTAGATGTAAAGTTTGTATAAAGTCAGATAAATTGTAGGAGTGGTATAAGAAGGTGTATGGACGTAGAAGAAACTGTGTGTGTCGAGATAGGGTAGATTAGTTTTTTATCATTTCTGTCTTTACAGGGATATTGCGTGATGGTAAGTTTGTATGTATGAACTCTAAAAATACATACGAGTACATCCATATATAATACGAGTATGGTATATCACCTCCAATAGACATGTCAAGATAGGCACCAAAGCACTATTATGTCTCGTTATTTTTGCTAATGTTGATATGCCACGGTTGTTGTTAATTACTTTTTTTAATGTCCCTTTCAAGTCGTTCATCACTTGTTAAAATACTGTCCAGATAACAAAACTTAACATCAATAAATACTGTCCAGATAACAGAACTCATCATCAATAAATATTGTCCAGATAACAGAACTAATCATCAATAAATACTGCCCAGATAACAGAACTCATCATCAATGAATACTGTCCAGATAACAGAATTCATCATCAATAAATATTTTCCAGATAACAGAACTCATCATCAATAAAACGTTCTTTAATTCATTAGTTCGTAGAAAATTAGAAAGCAATGCTTGTATTTGGAACCAACTGGAACACACATCTCACTCACAACGGAGATGGCGCAGAAAAATATTAACGATATCTCTATAAAAGTGAGTCTGGTGTCTATCCATTGCTTTGTCCTACTCAGTTCATGCTGGGAATGCTTGGAAATAACTTCTTGAGTGTATGAAGTAATATTCGTCTCCTGGTATACGTTGTCAGACTTGTTCGAGGATTTATGAGTTGTCCAGCATTACTAGAAAGATTAGTGGTAAATGTTGCTATCGGTTATACAAGACTGCGCCGGTAGGATTTGTTCTTAATCACATGCGCAAGAACGGGTCTCCCAGCCGCTATGCCTGTTGAAAGGGCCTAAACTATTTTACACGGGACTGCTTAAGATATTGACATATTTCATATCACATTATCAAAGATAAAAGAAAATTTTCATTCTTAGACTGGGTACGTAAGAAAACACTCATCATCTTAATTGACCTTACCATTCCTGTGCGAAAAAATTCGCCCGTTCCGGTGATGTGTATTCAATACACGTGTAAAAATGAGCGATTTAAAATCGGAAAAATAAGACAGTTCATAGCCAATCGCTTAAATGAATTAAATTTGAAGTCAAAAGTGATAATAATTGAAATTTAATTGCTGAAAACATGAAAAAATCATCGGCCGACGTTCACAAAACGGGTGAAGCGACCACCTCGAGTGCATGCCCGAAAGCTACTGAAGCGAGAGAAGCGAGTGAACTGAGATTCTATTTCTTGCGTTCCCTTATACCGAAGTAGAGTAAGAGTGAGACTTGAATAGCGTCGCTTCCTCACCCATAGCGGTTTTTTAGAATGAATATATCTACGTCACACACTGGCACACGTTAGATTGTATCGGTGAATTTATTCCCGATTTTCACAAAATATATCTGATGTGGCCGATAAGTGCTAATTATTATTATTTATATTATTTTTTCATTCAATGCGTAAATGTATTACGGAGGAATACCTAAAATCTGAACCCAGTATTTATTATATTTATAGAGATATTAAAGTTTTTAGAAGCAATGTGTACTAGTTACACATCACAGGGAAGGAAGGGTTAAAGCGGCTTTTAAATATATGTTTTTTTTGTATGTGTGAACTATTTTTTTGTAGTTGAAAATTGAGCTGTAAGTGAACCTTGCTTGTGCTGTGAAGAAAAAATAAACCTGCTCCAGTTTTTTTGTGTAAACCGATATATCGCACCAAGGGAAGATGAACTACAAAGAACCTTTCTAGATCTTCCGCTATCTGATAGTCGCACATTCTGCTTTAATAGCCCGTGTCACCCTTAACTGAAGTAGCTGTGTACTCGTCTACCATATATGTTATATGGCGACTTCAGTAAGGCGGAAGCAATAAACAACAGAAAGTTGAACAAAATAATTTTGTCTCGAATTTATTATTTCCAGTGCCCTTTGACGTTGCCAGACGAGGCTCTTCTGGCCTGGATCCGGTTTGGAATCTGGATACGGGAACCGGTATTTAGATTCCAGATATCGCACTGTATCCTAAATTATCCTGCAAAATAATACGAGGCGTATCCAGAAAGTAAGTGTACTGAGGCTCTCACGACCGGATGGATTTTATTTTCGACATGTTGGCTACACTTCCGTGTAGCCAGACCCTTCCCCTCCGCAACGAGACCGGTTCGAGGTCAGTACGTTGAGAAGTGTCGACGCGACAACACGTTTCGTGAAAAATGTAAATCCAATCTCCCGCCAAGTGCGAAATACGCGGCGTTATCCGTTATCTCGTTTGGAAGGGAAAACCTCCGGTTGAGGTTTATAATGAGGTGAAAACTGCATATGGTGATAAAGCTATGAATCGTACGAGTGTGTACAAGTGGTGTCGCGAGTTTAAAAACGGTCGTACGTCTGTGCATGATGATCAGAGGAGCGGAAGACCTTCAATTGTGACTGACGAAATTGACGAAATTGTTTTGGGACTGTCAAGGCATAATTTTAATTGAATATATGCCTCAAGGGGAGACCATCAACTCTGCAAGATACTGTGAGACCCTAAAAAAATTGCGGAGTGCGATTCAAAACAAGAGGAGAGGCATGCTGACAAAGGGAGTCTGCCTGCTGCACGACAATGCCAGACCACACACGGCCAACGCCACGAAGGAACTGCTCGCCTCGTTTAAATGGGATGTTCTGAACCATCCCGCGCATTCCCCTGACCTAGCACCTTCAGATTACTATCTCTTTACCTCCCTGAAGCTGCATGTGAGTGGAAAAAGGTTTTCAACCGACGAGGAGGTAAATGAGGAGGTGGAGAAGTGGACGGAGGGGTTGGCGGGAAACTACTTCGAGGAAGGCATCAAAAAGTTGATACCCCGCTTCACCACCTGCATTGAGAGGAATGGCGACTATGTCGAAAAATAGCTTACATATGTACTACGGTAACCACGTAATTTTTTTGTTTAAATATTAAAAATTGTAACCTACCAACATTCAGTACACTTACTTTCTGGACTTACCTAGTAGATGTTCCGTCAGGGTTGTCATACTTTTACGGGTAATGTGTGTTGTGCACACAGGGTGTCAATTCTAGGGCTGGCGGTTGATATATATTTTTTGTTATTAATAAAAATATATATTAATAATAAAAAAAGGAAAATTTATTTGACGCCGTTTAGAGAGCAAACTATCCTCAAAAGCGTTCTTACTCGGAATACAAACCCACTATTATTGATAGATTTAAAATATAATAAAATATTACTATCATCGACAGATTTTTACAATATAAATAAATATACGAGTTTAGTGTAAGGAAGGATAGAAAGGAAGGGCGTGGCTGTTGCTATTAAACTTGCTACTTCTCCACATTTGCGTATGTTTAAAAAAAATTTGGTAAGAAAACCGCAGAAAACTAACCAAGGGAAGACGAACTACAAATAAATCTTTGTAGATCTTCCGATATGTGATAGTAACGCATTCGGCTTTATGTGTAGCGTAGTTTTTATATGTTATCATGAATTTTAATAAGACCTCCCAAAAAAGGTTGTCTTCAAGTGCTTCCTAAAACTGCACATATGTCTAATTCTAAGAACCACGTAATAGGACCAGTAACGTCAAAAGCTCTATCATAATAAATTACCCTGTTGGATCGATTTGGAACATAGACAATGAAAGTGTGATACAAAATATAATATTGTAATTTATTTTATCAAACACGGGCATCAGGGGAGTACAAGCAGTCTTGTTTGTACTCCCCTGATGATGAAGGGAAAGCCTTGAAACCGGTAGGGTTATACTGTTACAAAAAGTGGAATAAACAAATTAAATATAACTCATCAACCTTTTCCAATTTTTTTTTATTTAACCCCTTACATCACACACAATTTTTTTAGTTAAGCCCCTTACATCACACACTATTTTTTGAGTTAAGTCCCTTACATCACACACTATTTTTTTAGTTAAGCCCCTTACATCACACACTATTTTTTTTAGTTAAGCCCCTTACATCACACACTATTTTTTTAGCTAAGCCCCTTACATCACACACTATTTTTTCAGTTAAGTCCCTTACATCACACACTTTTTTTTAGTTAACCCCCTTACATCACACACTATTTTTTTAGTTAACCCCCTTACATCACACGCTATTTTTGAGTTAACCCCCTTACATCACACACTATTTTTTGAGTTAAGCTCCTTACATCACACACTATTTTTTGAGTTAACCCCCTTACATCACACACTATTTCTCCTACACTTCTTTACATAACCATAACCGAACTATTCATTTTTAAACCCTTTACTAGACATCTCTCTTATAGTTCACTTATCATGTTCCTTAAATCTCCTTTATTTCCACCAAACATAACCATATCATCTGCATACAAAAGTTCACATTCGTTCATTTCACTCATTCTTACACCTCTTCCATCATCTTTTAGATCGCACACACATGAATCAATATATAACTTAAACAATCAAGGTGACATCACACATCCTTACTTTACGCCTTTCGTGATTTTAAACTACTCGTGAGTTCCCCATTTATTCTTACACGTCCACTACTGTCTTTATACAGCGATTTTTTTAAAAGTATGTGCGATACGAAATATACTTTTGTTAATGTACTCGTATGTACACATTATGTTGTTGATAAAGAACCTATATATGTTATATTTATTTGAGTTAATCTGGGGTAGTATTTGTGAGTTTAATTTATTCTGTCGTTTATTTATTTCCGTTTTTTTTACTTAACCTAACATACATGTATATTCAATGGTGTGTGCTGAAAAACATCCGGTGTCCTCGCAGCCGGGCTTGCCCTATATTGGTTATAATGGTGTGGTGTGTATATCAGCGGGGTGGGGGGGGGAGTGAGCTAATAGCTTCTCTTTTCAATGTATTTTCTGCTATTTATCTATATACGAGTATACGTGATTTTGGAATGTATTTAAATATGTACATACAAGTACCCGGCGGTAAGTAATACACATCGGGCTTAAGAAAGAGACTGTCAGCCACAATCGGCTAAGTTCGGCTTTGTAGAGCGCCGTCTCTGTCATTCATGCACGTGTTCCATCGCGATTTATCAGTCGTTGTCAAGCTTAAGCGTAACGCATCGTGCGACAGAGACGATGCTCTACAAAGCCGAAGTTAGCTGATTATGGCCGACAGTATCTGTCTTAAGCCCGATGTGTATTACTTACCGCCGGGTACTGTACTATGTTGCTATCAATAAACCTATTGTTTAATTATTTATTTATTACATTAAAACAATATTTGTCGATATGGAACATGTTTGAGGTTTGAATATCAGTAAATATCCAGTAATGAAAAGGATTGATCACCATTAATCTAACCTACTACCTTGATCAAAAAGTTTTAGGACCGGCCACCGTGTGGCGCTGTCAGTCTCCCGATTGGAATTCTTTTTTTTTTGTAAGGTTACCACATCTATCATTGACACTTCCCTCCTAATTTCAGCGTCATAGCTTGACATTTGTAAAAGTTACGCTGTACTGAGTACATCTACCTTTGTGCGTGTTTTCGATTTTTTTACAAGTTTGAAAATGGCATCAACTGTGCATCAACGAGTTTGCATTAAATTTTGTGTGAAAAACGGATTTAACGGTCCGCAGACCTTGGAAATGTTAGAGAAGTGTTTTTCGGTGTTACGAACGCTTCAGAAGTGGTCGTGAGTTGGCCGAGGATGACGAACGCAGTGGCAGTCAAAAACCGATGAAAACATCGATAAAACCAAAGAAATGTTGGCCGAAAACCGCAAATTGATCATCAGAGAGCTGGCAGAGGACTTGAACATCGCTTATGGATCCGCTCAAGACATTTTGGTTAATGATTTGAGCCTCAGACGTGTCGCTGCAAAACTGGTGCCGAAAGACCTCAATTTCATGCAAAAAAAGGACCGCGTTGAAATCGCGAAATACATGATTTCCATGAGTTTTTGACCAAAAACATCACGACTACTATCCAGCAGCCTTCGAATTCACTTGATCCGGCTCCCTGCGACTTTTTTCTGTTCAACCGACTTAAAATACCGCTTCGCGGAACGCGTTACAGCACTTGAGATGATGTCATGAAAAACGATGTCGGAACGCGTTACAGCGCCCGAGAGGATGTCATGAAAAAATCGAAGACGGCTCTGATGGACATACCGAAAATTGAGTACCAGCGGTGTTTCGAGGATTTGATCAAGCGCTGGCGTAAGTGCGTTGCAGTCGATGGGGAGTACTTTGAAGGGGACCATATCGATTTTGATGAATAAACTTGTATTTTCGATTTTATTAATAAAGTCCTAAAACTTTTTGATCAAGGTAGTATAGAAAATTGAGACAAACCATGGCTTGAAGGGAAGAAAGACGTATTAATAACTTAACGAAGAATAAACATAAGGTTGGTGACCTCCCCTCCATTGTGTACCTGTCTTTACCTCAGACGATCTGGTGTCACGTATCATATTTGTTACAACCAGAGTTTCTGTAACGGTGTTCCACTCTACCTAGATGCTATCGACACGATGAATAACTGGGATATGTGGGCTACCTTCTTTATCTCCTCAGTTGTAAGATGTGCCTTTCATCCCGGAAGCTGCCGGTTCAATTTCTATTGATACGTAGGTGTTTCAACCCTTCCCTTACGGTGCTAAAATTGAAACGCGCGCTCCGGTGTTGGGTAGTGAGTACGCGATAAAAAATTAGCGATTTTAAATCGGAAAAATAAGGACATTCATAGATAATCCCCTTAATTAATTATAATTGAAGTTAAAAATTATAATAATTGAGATTTATTTGCTGAATACGTTAAAAAACCATCTGGCAACGCTCACGGAACGGGCGTAGGTCTAATCTATTTGCAAGCCCAGAAGCTACTGCGGCGCGGAGCGTTAGTGGCTTACCCCGGCGTGGCTTACGCTTGCGACGATTGAGACAATTGAGCTCCTCGCAATTCAGTGGAGTATGCAAGAGTGAGATGCGAATATAGTGTCGCGCTTCCCGCATACTCTTCACCTATCGTCAAGACACAAGGTCGAGGCACTCACAGCGTTTAAATGCGAATTTGTTTCCAATCTTCACAAAATACCCACGATGTAGTCGATAAATTCTGATTATTATTAATATTATTTTTTAAATCAATGCATAAATATATTATGGAGGAATACCTAAAATCTTAACCTTGTATTTATAATATTTATAGAGATATTGATGGTTATTAGAAGCAACGTGTAGAAGATACCCAACACAGGGAAGGAAAGGTTAAAAAGGATTCCAATTAGATGTTTACTTAAAACTTGTTTAAGGTATTTCTGGTTAGTTGTAAAAAGTTGCCACAAGGTTAGTTAAATCCGACAAATTAAATTGTATACAGTGAGAGTGTATTAAAAAAAGGTTTTTATTTTTTGCCTTGAATTTTATTTAAAAATCCAGTCAGAGTTTAACCTGAAGTTTAGCATCTTTACGGTTGGTTGTAAGAGATTAGCATATATCAATAAAGCCACCAGGTTGAATTACCTATATACAAAGGAAGTATAAAAAATATAAGTTTTATGCCACTTTTTACGCAGTTAACTTTTTTATTGATAAATATAGAATAAAAAGACGAATTATATAGTGCCATTTAAGGAGCACTCTCCAAAAGGGCGCGGTTGCTCGTGATTCGACCCCACTTTTATAGACAGATTAAAACATATTATAAGACAAAACTCAAATAAACTGTGTGTGAGGATAAAAATAGTGGCTGCGGCCATTGGTTTAGGTACTTTTCTACATCTGCATGATGTGGAAGATCTACGATCTGATCTACGTGTATACATAATGTACAAGTATATTGTTCATAAATAGTGGCTGCGGCCATTGGTTTAGGTACTTTTCTACATCTGCATGATGTGGAAGATCTACAATCTGATCTACGTGTATACATAATGTACAAGTATATTGTTCATAAATAGTGGCTGCGGCCATTGGTTTAGGTACTTTTCTACATCTGCATGATGTGGAAGATCTACAATCTGATCTACGTGTATACATAATGTACAAGTATATTGTTCATAAATAGTGGCTGCGGCCATTGGTTTAGGTACTTTTCTGCATCTGCATGATGTGGAAGATCTACAATCTGATCTACGTGTATACATAATGTACAAGTATATTGTTCATAAATAGTGGCTGCGACCATTGGTTTAGGTACTTTTCTACATCTGCATGATGTGGAAGATCTACAATCTGATCTACGTGTATACATAATGTACAAGTATATTGTTCATAAATAGTGGCTGCGGCCATTGGTTTAGGTACTTTTCTGCATCTGCATGATGTGGAAGATCTACGATCTGATCTACGTGTATACATAATGTACAAGTATATTGTTCATAAATAGTGGCTGCGGCCATTGGTTTAGGTACTTTTCTACATCTGCATGATGTGGAAGATCTACAATCTGATCTACGTGTATACATAATGTACAAGTATATTGTTCATAAATAGTGGCTGCGGCCATTGGTTTAGGTACTTTTCTGCATCTGTATGATGTGGAAGATCTACGATCTGATCTACGTGTATACATAATGTACAAGTATATTGTTCATAAATAGTGGCTGCGGCCATTGGTTTAGGTACTTTTCTACATCTGCATGATGTGGAAGATCTACAATCTGATCTACGTGTATACATAATGTACAAGTATATTGTTCATAAATAGTGGCTGCGGCCATTGGTTTAGGTACTTTTCTGCATCTGCATGATGTGGAAGATCTACGATCTGATCTACGTGTATACATAATGTACAAGTATATTGTTCATAAATAGTGGCTGCGGCCATTGGTTTAGGTACTTTTCTACATCTGCATGATGTGGAAGATCTACAATCTGATCTACGTGTATACATAATGTACAAGTATATTGTTCATAAATAGTGGCTGCGGCCATTAGTTTAGGTACTTTTCTACATCTGCATGATGTGGAAGATCTACAATCTGATCTACGTGTATACATAATGTACAAGTATATTGTTCATAAATAGTGGCTGCGGCCATTGGTTTAGGTACTTTTCTGCATCTGCATGATGTGGAAGATCTACAATCTGATCTACGTGTATACATAATGTACAAGTATATTGTTCATAAATAGTGGCTGCGGCCATTGGTTTATGTACTTTTTCCTCATCTGCATGATGTGAAAGATCTACGATCTGATCTACGTGTATACATACAGGTATATTGTTCATAAATAGTGGCTGCGGCCATTGGTTTAGGTACTTTTCTGCATCTGCATGATGTGGAAGATCTACGACAAACAGTGGATTTAAGAACACAATAGTATATCATAAAGCATACTGAGGTATAAGTCAGAGGCGCAATTTATACTAAATTAATTAGTTATAAGAATTATTATCGTTTGCATGAATTATGCCACTTTTTGTAACGGTATAACCCTACCGGTTTCAAGGCTTTCACCTCATCAACATGGGAGCACAAACAAGACTTGTTTGTGCTCACCTGATGATGAGGTGAGAGTCTTGAAACCGGTAGGGTTATACCGTTACAAAAAGTGAAATAAACAACGTTTGAAAAAACAAATTACAATGTCTTTAAACTTCCACAATGTTAATGCCTTGACTTTAAATAATAAAGTAATTTATTGTTAAATATTCTAATATAGAGTTCCACTAAATTAAAGCCGAAACCTCTGATAAATAATTGAAAATAAGTGCCTTTGAGAAATGATTATTCTGTTATTATGAAGTATTTTGGGAATAACTGGCCGATGTTAGCGTTAGGGCGTGCTACCGCATCCGGTCCTTAAGTGACCGGCTGTCCACTTTGCTTCCTGACGGACTGACCAACCATCGTGCCCTCCCACATTAATCGATCAAGGAGTATGTACCCCTTACTATTAACTGCAGATATCTTACCCACATGGTGACACCATATAAATGAGTTAAGTTGTAAGATCTTGTATAGTCTTCTTTATTGAAGTATCTTCATTATAAAACTAAAATGTTACTTATGCAATCTCTGCTCTTTCCAATTCTGAACAGTCTGTTTTTTTGGATATTACGGAAAGTCGAGAAAGCTACAGTGGTTTCAAAATTTGTCCCCGGCGGTAAATAATACGCATCGGGCTTAAGAAAGAGACTGTCAGCCATAATCAGCTAACTTCGGCTTCGTAGAGCGTCGTCTCTATCATTCATACACGTATTCCGTCGTGATTTGTCAGTCAATCGTGCGACAGAGACGACGCTTTATGTTATATTTATTTGAGTTAATCTGGGGTAGTATTTGTGAGTTTACTTTTATTCTGTCATTTATTTATTTCCTGTTTTTATTCTTAATCTAACATACATGTATATTCAAGGGGTGTATGCTGAAAAACATCCGGTGTCCTCGCAGCCGGGCTTGCCCTATATTGGTGTGATGTGTATCTCGGCGCAGGGGGGGGGGGGGGAGTACGCTATTAGCTTCTCTTTTCAATGTATTTTCTGCTATTTATCTTGAGATATAGGAGTATACGTGATTTTGGAATGTATTTAAATATGTACATACAGTACCCGGCGGTAAGTAATACATATCGGGCTTAAGAAAGAGACTTTCAGCCACAATCGGCTAAGTTCGGCTTTGTAGAGCGTCGTCTCTGTCATTCGAACACGTGTTCCATCGCGATTTGTCAGTCGTCAAGCTTAAGCGTAGCGCAACGTGCGACAGAGACGATGCTCTACAAAGCCGAAGTTAGACGATTATGGTCGACAATCTCTTTCTTAAGCCCGATGTGTATTACTTACCGCCGGGTACTGAATTATATCCTTAACTATCTCGCCCTCCCCTGTTATCTCGCCGTCCCCTCTTATCTCGCCAAAATATTTAGCGTCTATCTGATTCGCTCGACCAGAGATTTTCTATTGGCTTTCTCAACTCATCGTTTTTTTTTGTAAGTATTTTAAAATATATTTTTCTAAACACATGTAGATGTGCTCGACGTAATGGGCGCAGTCACCACCTTCCTATCCTTTTATCAGAATTTTAACTTTGAATATTGTAAGACTCTTTCTCAAAGTATTTATTTATTTTTGCACTTACATGACAATTTGATGGGTGTATTGCCAAGTGGCAATCACTTCCAATCAACCAGATAAATATAAATTAAATAATATACATTACATAATCGAAAATGTGATTTTAATCATTTTTTATTAACGTGAACAGGCGAAGTGCATGGCCGCGTGGTAACGCACTGGACTTGATGGAAGGTAGTAAGATGGTTCGAACCTCGCGTTGTGCTACTCGCCTCTAATGACACATCCATTTTTTCTGCCTAGAATTCGGGAATATAAGGATACCTATGACTTAGGTCGTATCTATTCTTTCAAAATAAGGGAAAAACATGCCGATGTGGCATCGAATCCAGTACAACGGCGTGGCTGATGAATTTGCTGGTGTGCAACGATTCGTTCACTCACTTAAAGAAAAAAAGAACACTCCATTACAAAGTTTCTTCTTTCTACTGAATTGACCTCGGAATCGGTAGAAGATACTTGACTACGAGGCCAAGCAATGTCGATGATACCATCGTATTCCGTACAGCAGTTTGACCGGTGAGTTTCTGATATGCAAAAGACCTGTGCTGGAAGGGCTTTTTTATACTGTACTGAGATCTGGACACTAAAGACATGCAACGTACTGTAGGGAATACCGTCGTCCCTGAATATTGTCAACACGCACGGTCAACGACCGATGAACCGACCTTCGCACATGTCCAAAGGTCGCATACCAGAACATTAATATTGTTTACTCGAAAATACTATTTACGTTACATTCCACAGTAGAAAGAGAACGCATCGCGCTGTCTCACCGTTTTCGTCAACAAATTATCTACCCACTATATTATTCGCAACGTCTGCGACCACCTCTGCACGCACAGGAGTGAGATAAAAATATATTGCGGGCGCACTCACGCGCCCCGTTCTGAATATGTATATATACCTACTTATCGATAAATAAAGAATCACTTATTATTAATCACTTGACCATTCATCGCTATTTACTGTTCGTTGATTATTCACTCTCACTTTCCGCATTGCTAATCGAGGTATTTTATTTAAATACCAAAGAACAATCATAATCATCAGCACGTCCTACTAGGACATCCGCTAAAGTACTAAGAATTGATGAGATGTGATGTTAGAGGCTGGTCTTGAGCTTTCTATGGACCACCAGAAGAACCAATCGATCTTTTTAAAGTGTAATTTTTAAACAAAATATAGTTTACACAAAGTTAAACCTCATTTCTTCCGCTGTGCTGTGCCTGTTCCATATTATTGCGCACGAGTAAAGAAGGCGTGGAACAGTTCCATTTGTGCAAATCCACTGAAGAGCTTTTTGAAGATCGATTCAGATCTCTTCTCAAGGAAAATATTACTTGACAGATTAGGAAGTATCGCCTGGAAACGTAATGCTGTGATGTTAGTTTTTTTAATTTTATTTAAACAAGATTTTTTATAAAATAGTGAACTCAAATGCAATATTTCAAGTGTCAAATCATTTTTCATGAAGAATCCTAGAAGAAGGGTAGAATCAAAATGTTGAAAAGCAACACCACTGGAGAATATCTACCCATTCATCGGTATTGCCCCACTTGAAATCAGTGAAAGTATGGCAGCTGGCCAAAAATAAACAAAATATGCCCAGGACCAAGACATCCCTTATATAACTCTCAGCGAGCAATATCGATATTAACCTTTCCCTTCCTGTGCTAAAAAAATCTGCCCATTCCGGTGCTGTGTATACACAAGTAAAAATGAGCGATTAAAAATCGAAAAAAAAAAAGAGTATTCATAGCCGATCGCTTAAATTAATAAAATTTGAAGTCAAAAGTGATAATAATTGAAATTTAATTGCTGAAAACATGAAAAAAACAATCGGTCGCCGTTCACGAAACGGGCGAAGCGACCACTTCAAACGAAATCCCACGAGCTACTGAAGTGAGTGAACTGATATTCTATTTCTTGCGTTCGTGATATTTGCGAGAGTGAGACGTGAATAGCGTCGCTTCCTCACCCATAGCGATTTTTTAGAATAAATATACGTACGTCACACACGTTTGATTGTATTGATGAATTTATTCCCGATTTTCACAAAATATCTCTGATGTGGCCGATAAGCGCTAATTATTATTAATATAATTTTTTCATTCAATGCGTAAATGTATTACGGAGGAATACCTAAAATCTGAACCCAGTATTTATTATATTTATAGAGATATTAAAGTGTTTAGAAGCAATGTGTACCAGTTACACATATCAGGGAAGGAAGGGTTAAAATCCAGGTATACTTTCTTGAAGAGGGCACTTCTTACAAGGGATGTTTAGTTACAGATCATTCGAGAGTGAACGATCTCTTCGATGAGGTGTCCACCTTTTTGTTTGCCCAGAGTTTATATAGTTAACCCATCCGTCCTGAACAGTTTATGGTTTGTATGTTCCGGATAATTAATTGAGACAACGCACCCATAGATTGTTCTATCAACCTATAAGTTGAACCAACCTGCCTTTGGAGATGCCAGTGGTAGGTAGAGCAATCACACTTTTTAACAGTCGTGTGTCCTCATATAGACGTGTTTCAGGAAAAAAATGTTAAATTTAGTGTGATACTTGAAATAATTTCATTCTTTATCATAATATAAATAGGCCAAAGCCCGTACGACGGTTGTCGCCAAAGAAAGAATACGATAATTGAATTTTGAATACAAGAGAGCGAGAGAGGAATACTTGGATATAAAATATTTAATAATAATATACAATAATTTAATAATAATAAAATAATAATATAATACACCGTTTCACTTTTCGTGACGTTCAGGCCAATTTGCACTACCGCGCCTATAGAAGTTTCAATTCAAAAGCTGGTCTATTACAAAAATAAGCATCATAGTATAAATAGGCCAAAACCCATACGACGGTTGTCGCCAAAGAAAGCATACGATAATTGAATTTTGAATACAAAAGAGCGAGAGAGGAATACTTGGATTCTCTGCGAAAGTAATTCGAAATTTGGATCTCGGTGGGTCCGTGATACTGAACGAATTTTAAATACCTAGCTAACAATTTTTGAACCGCTGTAAAAGGGGACGATGTATAAATGATATACGAGTATATATAAATAAATTTTACATTTATGAATATATATTTTCATAAATGTAGAATTTGTTTTACTTCCGTGAATATTTCACGGGTTGCAGCTAGTAGCTATAAATGAGGCAGCAATTACGCCGCACCGGAATGACTCGGACAATAATCTCAAAACTTGAAACGCGTTTTTCTCGAAACTACTTTTTTCGACCTGGTCGATATAAAATCTCAAGTTCTATCCAACCAATTAATTGCCTTCGAATTTCATATGAAACTTCGATAAATGTTTTTATATCGTCCCTTCTTTGGAAAATTCAAAATTATTTGTTTATAATTCATTTAAAATTTTTAAAAAAGTTGAAAAAAAGGGTTAAAACATTGATTTTTTTTCAGACAACCATCATTTTACGATTTTTTTTCTTTGGTACCACCAACTATAACGACATTATTTCTTATCAAGAAACTGTGTATGAATTTTTTTTAAATTTACGAAAGGGTTTCAATCATGTCGACCAGTTTATCCCCTATTTTACAAGATATAACAGCTGATAACATTTTAAATTTGTACATTCTCAAATCATCAATAAACAATGTAAAGGAAAAATTGTAAAAAACTGTAAAAAAATGTAAAGGAAAAATTTGTTTGTTTTTTTTTTTACCTAGTCTGAAAAAACGCCCGAAATTCACGCCTCTGGAGTAGAAATTCACGCCCGAAATTCACGCCCTTAAGTGAAAACCAGACTGGAACTCTTTTTGAAAAATTTGGGTTCCAACGTGAATCAAACCCGCCATCCTAGAGTGGGAGGACAGGCGTCGTACTAACTAGGCCTCGAAAGTCGATATCTATATATGTATATATGCTGAAGTCAAGACTTAGGCACATATTAATAGTTTAACCTTAATACTAAATACTTATTTCCAACTTAAAAATTTCGTGTTTTGTATTTACAGTCGAATCTCAGACATTCTAAACATTAAAGTGAGGTAATGAAACCATGTGACTGATTCCCTTACGACAAATTCACAAAAAATACCAAAAAATATTGTTAAGATTTTATTTTTATTTAATTATTTTACACATAGAAATATATAAGTATAATATACAAGAAATATACACAATTTGTGAAAAAACAACAGGTAATTTAATTCGGACACACAATTTTAATGGATCTGGGTTTGTTGCCTTTCATTTGTCGTGTCTCCAGTAAACTAGGCTTTTGCCTGTATCTCACTGAGGACATATATCATTAAAAAATAAATCGATACTTCTTTCCGATTTTGGAATATATAAAACCCCGTTGAACATTCTCATCAACCTGACAAACAGTGACACTCAATTACATATGTACTCGTATACATCACGCGAAATCAAACTCCTCACACTTCATCACTCCAGACAGACCAAAATATTCATCCTACAATATATCGCACACAATCATAAAAAAAAAAATACATTTATACAAAAATATTAATTTAATATAATAAAAACACCACACTCAAGAGCTCACACAAATCTCCTCGACAAGTCATTCCTCTTGCAAGCTCAAGCACTCAAACTCCTGTCGCAATAACAACCACACTCCTATCGACTGCCTAAACTGGTTTCCTCCCTTTACCTTTATTGAATTCGGCACCCCATTGTATGTAATGGGAGCTAAATAGGTATATTGCCTTTGGGCAAAATATTTATTTATTTATTTATTATTACACATGACAAGAAATATACATCATTTGTGAAAAAACAACAGGTAATTTAATTTGGACATACAATTTTAATGGATCTGGGTTTGTTGCCTTTCATTTGTCGTATCCCCAGTAAACTAGGATTTTGCCTGTATCTCACTGAGGATATTTAGCATGAAAAAATAAATCGATACTTCTTTCCGATTTTTGATTACACAAAAACAAAACCCCGTTGCACGCTCTCATCAACCTGACAAACAGTGACACTCAACTACAACTGGAAACATCTTGCGAAATTCAACTCCTCACACATCATCACTCCAGAAAGACCAAAAATATTCATCCCACAATATACCGCACACAATCGTAAGAATAAAAACAAAAAACAAAAACATACAGAAACGCAAAAACAACAAAAAATAAAATAACAAGAAGAAACCCACACTCGCGAGCCCATACAAATCTTTTCCACACGTCATTCATCCTGAAAGCCCAAGTGCTCAAAATCCTGTCGCAATACCAACCACGCTCCGATCGACTGTCTAAATGGTTTTCCTACCTTTACCTTTATTGAATTATATATACCCTAGGGATGGTGAAAATTATAAATTCGATCCCTAATTGATGCAAATTAAAAGGCGATCTCTGTTCCCTCCAGTAGGAGTAAAAAACGTGTAGCATTATTAACAATTGTTGCTCCTGGCAGGAAACAAAGTAATTAACATATTTATAGAAGAGATAACATTTAATTTCTCTGAAGAAAAACTCTGTAATCAACAAGTCCCAATTCATCCAATATGTATTTTCTTTGAATTCCCTCTCTGTGATGCTGCGACCCCGACCCCAAGAGTACAAGAACGCTCTGAAAGGGATGCTGGCGTTGGAATCTCAATTCATATGATTATAACGACTTCCACGACACATGGAAACTTCAAAGAGATTCTCGACGTTGAAGTCAGATAACACTTTTTGTTTTCTCTTTTGAAGTTATCAATTTGAGTTTGATTTGTAATCTGTGTCAAAAAATATATTTTATTTAACGCAGGGTGGAACATGAATCTTAATAAATAAATTTCAATAACTTTTTTTTACATTGAATATATTTAAAAAAAATTATTTCAGTATTTCGTACATTTTTACAGTTGAATATGGTTTCTTGAGTGTTTTACTGCGTGGTTTGTGGCTAATGATGCCAACGTTTCGAAAACGTTGCAGTTTTCGTTGAATACGAAAAAACCCTGAAGATGAAAGCTGTAACGTTTTCGAAAAGTCAGAATCATAAGCCAAACCACGTGGTAAAGAAAACAGATGTGTGAGACTCTCGCGCGGTAGAAGTGAAACTTCTTAGCTCCTAGGAAAAGTTGATTTTATGCATTGCTTTTTTTCTATTTGTTAACGATTTTTATTATTTTGTTTTTTAGGATAAGGTAATGGTTATGTGGAATTTAATTCAAGAATTCTTCTCTTAATTAAATAAAAAATATATTTTTTTTTAATTTTTAATAATAAATAATAATTTTTATAATAATATAATACACTTTATAATATTAATTTTACATTTTTTAATATTAAATAAATTAATATTTTTATGTTATTATTAATTATTAAATTAATTATTTTTAAATAATTATTTAATTATTTATTTGTTATTATATTATTTTTATTATATTGTATTATGAATGATATATTATTAATTAATTATATTATAATTAATTTTAATATAATTATAATATAATTATTAATATTATAATAACAAAAATAATAAATATTGTTATAATTATACATTAAAATTAAAATAAAATTAAATAATTTAATGAAAAATAAAATTAATAATTATTAAATATAAAAAGAATGTATAACAAAAAATATTAATTTAAATAATAATAATTTTAATAATAAATAATAGTTTTAATAATAATATAACACAATTAATAACATTAAAATAATATTAATTATAAATAATTATTAATATTAAAATAATTAATAATTATTTATTAATAAATAAAATATTTAATAATAATAAATAATAATTTAATAAAAATAAAATAATAATATAATACACCGTTTCACATTTCGTGACGCTCAGGCCAATTTGCCCTACCGCGCCTATAGAAGTTTCACTTCAAAAAAACTCCGCGGCACAGCATCACTTTCTAATAGAATCAACGTTGGAATGGCGAGGGGAGCCTCGACAACGAAAAATATTGTTCAACGGATACGAAGAACTGCGAGAGCATCAAAACTTTTTTTTAAATGCCTGCTGAATTCATTGACGCAATGGTTTCATCAAGCTAAAACATTGTTCATCATTGTAGTTGCTAATGTGACTTAACGTGGGTTTCAATAACAGGCCTGATAGATCATTATCATAGCTGATTCCTGTTCCGTGACTAGGTTTTATATGCCTTTTGTTTGCAATAACACCATAAATAGAAATCTACAGCAGTGAGATCTTGTGACCTTGGAGACGAACGATGCGTACTGTTCTATGCGATAATCTTTTTCGCCAAATTTCCTACGCAACGTATCCATTAGTTGGAAACATAAAATATCTATCCCAAAGTTAAAACTTTACACCCAGCTTCTTCTTCTTCCCAGTGTCATGTCAGGTCCCGCCAACTTTGAATATCACCTGAGAGTAGTCATCTTTGTCCCCGGCAGTCCGAAGAAGATCCCCCAACGCTCCTTATACCAGTCCAATCACGTATATTGCGGAGTCAGGAGATTTGCCTCCTGCCAACACCTCTTCGACCCTCAATTTTGCCTTGGATGATCAGGTGCAGTAATTTTGCAGTTGAAATTAATCTGTGTAACTCTTATTTGATTGTTTGGAAAAGATTGCCATATAGCAATATACTCGACATTTGTATATTTTCCATCCATCCACCCTGTCGTGTAATTCATGACTTAGCATCGTGACACCCACGATAGCCTCTGACGACTCTTCTCCATCCATCTCTGCAGTTGTCAAGGGTAGTCCAATTGCATCTCTTACTTGGTCAGTCCAAGTCATTGCGATTCTTCCTTTTGTGCGTCGTCCTTCCACACCTCCAGTAACCACAAACCTCTCCAAACTATCTCCTTGGCCACGATCAATGTGCCCAAAAAATCAGAGAAATCGTCGAAGACATATTGTTGACTTGTATATATTCAAATTCTTCATCTTGGTTTATGTCATATGACCTATTTGTGACGGTTGGCTGTCCTGGGATGATGATGTCCAGCTGTCCTTCCACCTTTTCGGCGACTTTCTTAGTAATCTCCTGCTGTTAGGGTTTTCAGTCTTAGCGATTCTTGCCAGTCTTATATCCTCCATGCGGTCCACATGATCCCTCCAGAAGCGCCTTCTGTTTCTTCCCCACTTCACTATGCCTCCAACACCACAGACAGACCTTATCGTCTCATATCTGATCCGATCTCTAAGAGTTCTGCCTGCGATTGAGCGTAGGATTCTCATTTCTGCCACTCTGAGAATGTTTTTTGTCCTGTTGGTATCGGCTCTCGCTTCTATCCCATGTGTCATGATGGGGCGGACGCATGTCTTATATATCCTGACCTTACTTTCAATTAGCATGTGTCTGTGTCTCCATACAGTGTCCCGCAGGCAGCCAGCCAAAGCTGTGGCTTTATTAGTTTGTGCTCGTACTTCACTATATAGGTCACTGTTGCTGGAGATCTCTACACCTAGGTAAGTGAATTGCTTGACTTGCTCGATGGGTACGTTATCGATGATCAGTTTGCATCTGAGTGGCTCTTTTGATATTGTTAAGCACTTTGTTTTATTGACAGAAATCGTCATATTGTATTTCTTAGAAGCAAGGTAAAATTTGTAGAGAATTCTCTGAAGATCATCTTCGCTTTCTACTATTATAATATTGCAGCGTCGTCGGCATAACACACTACTATATACTGACCAATTTATAATATTTCCCATTTTGTAACCCAGCCCCAAAGAAGTCACCTCCTTTACTATATTATTCAATCCATAATAGTGTATATTCAAATTAAGTATTTAAATTTTTCATATATGAATCGTTGATATTTTCATCCCTTATTTATTCAAGAATTTGACAAATCATAAATTTTAATTAGTGCCTAATGTATCTTTTGTTAATAATGAATATATAGTACATTAATGTCAATATGGTGTTTTGATTTAATGTAAAACTTGGAACTGTCAAAACAAATTAATCTCTCAACAATACTGGCAAGATGAGACATCCATAATAGATTATTCCATACAGATATCCAAATATGAAATCATTATTTAATTGGTAACAAACACTCTCATCCCCCGATTTACGAAAAAGCATTATACTATATATTAGATGATTTATTAAAGCATTATTTTCGATACACGAGAATCTATTCGCGAAATGAATATTGATTGAGTTATTTGTTTCCCCAACAGTTTCTATTGTTTATTCAACCGTTTAGTTCAATCCCACAACCACTCACCCACGCTGTTATGGAAGACCAAGTCCCCATCCAGCGCGTTCTACACTAGAAGATCGAAATATTCTTTAGTTTTTATGAGCGTGATGTCACATAGTGACGAAGAAGGAACCGTCCAAAGGGACTCCAACGACCAACGGATATAAAAAGTAGAGAAATGAAATAAAAAATGTTCAATATAGTCACTTTGTAGTTCAATAAATTAAAATCTTCTGTAACACCGAAAAATTATATTCAGGAGTTTGTGGAGAGAGTGCTTCTGCTTTTAGAGAGAGTGCTTCTGCTTTCACGAAGATCATCTTTAAAAGATTCTTTGCCTTAGCGAAACTGTTGAAGATTTCTCCGTATACACTATGTAATCGTTATAATTTGTTAAGTCAATACTGTTTGTTTATTCCACTTTATATAAAGGTAAGACCCTGACGGTTTCAAGGTTTTCGCCTCATCATCAGGTGAGCACAAATAATATTATGTCTTATACGTGCTCCTGATGATAGGTGGAAACCTTGAAATCGGTAGGGTTATACCGTTGTATCTATATCACCGCATGATCAAGCAATGTTACTGTTAACAAGTTAGATCACGTATCTATATCACCGCATAATCAAGCAATGTTACTGTTAACAAGTTAGATCACATATCTATATCACCGCATGATCAAGCAATGTTACTGTTAACAAGTTAGATCACGTATCTATATCACCGCATAATCAAGCAATGTTACTGTTAACAAGTTAGATCACATATCTATATCACCGCATGATCAAGCAATGTTACTGTTAACAAGTTAGATCACATATCTATATCCTGATGATAAATGAATGATTCCACTTGGAATCATTCATTTATCATCAGGAGCACAAAAAATACCTGTTTTGTTTGAGCTTCTGATGATAAGTGACACCCTTGAAACCGGTAGGGTTATATCGTTGTATAAAGTAGAATAAACGGTGTTTGACTGAATAAATAACAACGTCTTTAAACCTCCACATGCCTGAACTATAAATACAATGTATATAAACGTTGTTTATTATCTGCCGGACTCTTTCCTTCTTTTGAAAGAAATTTGATAATCGCGCGTTATTCAATTTTGAATACACTTTACAGTCATGAGCTACACAATAGGACGATGGTTGATGAGATAAGAGGTATTTTTTAACAGTTACAATGCTTGATCATGCGGTGATATGGATACGTGATCTAACTTGTTAACAGTAACATTGCTGGATCATGCGGTGATATACTCGTAGATACGTGATTTAACTTGTTAACAGTAACATTTCTTGATCATGCGGGGATATAGATATGTGATCTAACTTGTTAACAGTAACATTTCTTGATCATGCGGTGATATAGATACATGATCTAACTTGTTAACAGTAACATTGCTTGATCATGCGGTGATATAGATACGTGATCTAACTTGTTAACAGTAACATTGCTTGATCATGCAGTGATACGATTATATTTAGATATGTGATCTAACTTGTTAACAGTAACATTGCTTGATCATGCAGTGATACGAGTATATTTAGATACGTGATCTTACTTGCCAACAGTAACATTGCTTGATCATGCGGTGATATACTTGTAGATATGTGATCTAACTTGTTAACAATAACTTTGCTTGATCATGCAGTGATATAGGTACGTGATCTAACTTGTTAACAGTAACATTGCTTGATCATGCGATGATATAGATACGTGATCTAACTTGTTAACAGTAACATTGCTTGATCATGCAGTGATATAGATACATGATCTAACTTGTTAACAGTAACATTGCTTGATCATGCGATGATATAGATACGTGATCTAATTTGTTAACAGTAACATTGCTTAATCATGCGGTGATAAAGATACGTGATCTACCTTGTTAACAGTTACATTGCTTGATCATGCGGTGATATAGATACGTGATCTAACTTGTTAACAGTAACATTGCTTGATCATGCGGTGATATAGATATGTCATCTAACTTGTTAACAGTAACATTGCTTGATCATGCGGTGATATAGATACGTGATCTAACTTGTTAACAGTAACATTGCTTGATCATGCGGTGATATAGATACGTGATCTAACTTGTTAACAGTAACATAGCTTGATCATGCGGTGATATAGATACGTGATCTAACTTGTAAACAGTAACATTGCTTGATCATGCGGTGATATAGATAAGTGATCTAACTTGTTAACAGTAACATTGCTTGATCATGCGGTGATATAGATATGTCATCTAACTTGTTAACAGTAACATTGCTTGATCATGCGGTGATATAGATACGTGATCTAACTTTTTAACAGTAACATTGCTTGATCATGCGGTGATATAGATACGTGATCTAACTTGTTAACAGTAACATTGCTTGATTACGCGGTGATATAGATACGTGATCTAACTTGTTAACAGTAACGTTGCTTGATCATGCGGTGATATAGATACGTGATCTAACTTGTTAACAGTAACATTGCTTGATTACGCGGTGATATAAATACGTGGTCTAACTTGTTAACAGTAACATTGCTTGATCATGCGGTGATATAGATTCGTGATCTAACTTGTTAACAGTAACATTGCTTGATCATACGGTGATATAGATACGTGATCTAACTTGTTAACAGTAACATTGCTTGATTACGCGGTGATATAGATACGTGATCTAACTTGTTAACAGTAACATTGCTTGATCATGCGGTGATATAGATATGTGATCTTACTTATTAACAGTAACATTGCTTGATTATGCGGTGATATAGATACGTCATCTAACTTGTTAACAGTAACATTGCTTGATCATGCGTTGATATAGATACGTGATCTAACTTGTTAACAGTAACATTGCTTGATCATGCGGTGATATAGATACGTGACCTAACTTGTTCAGGTCGAATTTTTTCCACCTTATTGGTAAATCTGTGTTAGTAAATCATTTTTTCAACCATAAAATACTTGTGGCTGTGAAAAGAATCAATAAATAAAGGTGTGGAAAGATTCAACAGTCACACGGAGATTTAAAAGGACAGACTCGATAACAAAAAAAAGCTTTTTGAATATTTTCCCTTTCATTTTTGGACTCTCGTATATGAAAGAGACTATTCAGAATACTGAAAGCTTGTACTCAGACTCAGGACCGGTGTTTTCATATGTGCAATGTGTGCGATACTCTCGAGCGGCAAATTTTAGTACACGATTTTTTTTACATTTATGTACGAGGCATATCCAGAAAGTAAGTGTACTGAATTTTTGTAGGTTACAATTTTTTTTATTTAAACATAAAAATGACGTGGTTACCGTAGTACATATGTAAGCTATTTTTCGACATAGTCGCCATTCCTCTCAATGCAGGTGGTGAAGCGGGGTATCAACTTTTTGATGCCTTCCTCGAAGTAGTTTCCCGCCAACCCCTCCGTCCACTTCTCCACCTTCTCATTTACCTCCTCGTCGGTTGAAAACCTTTTTTCGCCCATGTGGTTTTGCATTGTCGTGCAGCAGGCAGACTCCCTTTGTCAGCATGCCTCTCCTCTTGTTCTGAATCGCCCTCCGCAATTTTTTTAGGGTCTCACAGTATCTCGCAGAGTTGATGGTCTCCCCTTGAGGCATATATTCAATTAAAATTATGCCTTGACAGTCCCAAAACACGGATGCCATGATTTTCTTGGCTGAAATTGTGGTTTTGAACTTTTTGGCGGAGGGTGAAGAGGTGTGACGCCACTGTTGAGACTGCCTTTTGGTTTCAGGCGTGTAGTGTGCAACCCAAGTTTCATCTCCAGTAACGATGGAGCGGAGAAATTCATCTCCATGGAGTTTGCAGCGCCTCAAAAACTCTTGTCTTTTTACAAAATTTCGCACTTGGCGGGAGATCGGTTTGACATTTTTCACGAAACGTGTTGTCGCGTCGACACTTCTCAACGTACTGACCTCGAACCGGTCTCGTTACGGAGGGGAAGGGTCAGGCTACACGGAAGTGTAGCCAACATGTCGAAAATAAAATCCATCCGATCGTGAGAGCCTCAGTACACTTACTTTCTGGATACGCCTCGTATATACACATACCATCGCGGCATTTGCCTGCCGGAGTTTGGCAGAGACGACATTGTATTATTGTATTTTGTGAGATTTGGAGTACCCCAAGGTAGTGAGTGTTCTGGGACCTATATTGTTCCTGATATATGTCAATCAGTTGTGTAATCTTTCTATCAGGGGTAAGATTATTACTTTTGCGGACGAGACGGTTCTTCTATTCGAGGGCAGAACATGGGATGATGTGTTTTCAAAGGCAAACGAAGAATTACATGTAGTTAAAGAATGAATGGACTCAAATTTATTGACTCTAAATTCCCAAAAACCTAAATACGTCACATTTAGTATCTCTACAAGAACTCAAGCGCCTACAAATAAACACATAACACTGCACACTTGTTTACCCTTGGCTGACTGTAGTTGTGTTTCTTTGGAAAGGGTCGATAGTATAAAGTACCTTGGAGTTTATGTTGATCAGTTCCTTCGTTGGAAGGTCCATATAAACACTTTGAGCACAAAAATGTGTGCCTAAGATTTATTTTCAACCTACGAAAGTACGATCATATAACTTCATACCAGAAGGCATTGAACTGGTTGAATGTTAGAAATAGACGCCAAATTCACATACTGTCTCTATTGTATAATATCCTTAACTGTCCCGCCGCACCCTCTTATCTCGCCGAAAATTTTCAGCGTCTTTCCAATCATGGATTAGCGCTACGCTCAAACAGAGATTGTTTATTGGCCTTTCCAGTTCACCGCTCTTCTTTCTTTACGTCGTCCTTTACTGTCCATGCAGTGAGACTCTCGAATCAGTTACAAACCAACATAAGACTCGCTCCGTCCTTGGCATGCTTTAAGAAGCGACTGAAAAAACTCTTCATTTCTAGTCAGTAAAATAACGTGTTTCATTCCTGATTTTTCTTTTCCTTTCCTCTCCACCATCCCTTCCTTTCCTTTTGATTGATGATATCTCACTTTATATGAAAAATAATGTTCGGGTGATTGTCCGTCTTTGTGGGGTTCGTGGGCATGTGCTCACGTATATGTTTATGGATTTCGTGGGGATGGATAGTCATTTGAATGATTTATGCGACCACGTAACTTGCTTCATTTACTTTTGTCTGGTTGGTTGGAAGAGATTGCCGCCTGGCAATAAGCCCGCCAGATTGTATTGCAATAAAAGTGTTAAATAAATAAATAAATAAAAATCAGAAAACTAGGATACATATTCCGTATGATTCGAAATGTGCTCAGTGAAAATATTCTTAAAAGTATATACTTCGCCTTATGTCAGTCAGCACTTTCTTACGGTATATCAGTTTGGGAGGGATGCACTTTAACACAAAAACACATATTACAGGTTTCCCAAAAATTGATTATAAAAATAATTAATAAACTTCCTGCTCGGTATCCCACGGCGGAGCTTTTCAGGAAGTATCAGGTCCTGGACATAGCCAATTTACATCTCAAATCCATTCTCTGGCACTACCATCGAGAGGAAGGGAAGACAACTGATCAAATGTTCACCATCCCTAGGGTTAAAACATCTTTTGTCCAAAGGCAATATGCCTATTTAGCTCCCATGACATACAATGAGGTGCCGAATTCAATAAAGGTAAAGGGAAGAAAACAGTTTAGGCAGTCGATCGGAGCGTGGTTGTTATTGCGACAGGAGTTTGAGTACTTGGGCTTGCAAGATGAATGACTTGTGGAAGAATTTTGTGTGAGCTCTTGAGTATGGTGTTTTTTGTTGTTTTATATTTTTATACATACGTATTTTTTTGTTTGTTTTATGTTTGTGTACGGTATATTGTGGGATGAATGTTTTGGTCTGTCTGGAGTGATGAAGTGTGAGGAGTTTGAGTTCGCGTGATGTATACATATGTAATTGAGTGTCACTGTTTGTCAGGTTGATGAGAATGTGCAACGGGGTTTTATATAATCCAAAATCGGAAAGAAGTATCGATTTATTTTTTCATGCTATCATATATGTCCTCAATGAGATACAGGCAAAATCCTAGTTTACTGAGGACACGACAACTGAAATGCAACAAACCAAAATCCATTAAAATTGTGTGTCTGAATTAAATTACCTCTTGTTTTTTCGCAAATTATGTTATGTATATTTCTTGTCATGTGTAAAATAAATTGTTTTACACTGTCGTTGTTTACTGTACAGCTTGGCGGGCTTATTGCCATGTGGCAATATCTTTCAACCAACAAAAAAAGTGTTAAAGAGGCCTTAAGTGAAAATCAGATTGGAACTCTTTTTTTAAACAGTGTACCAACAGAAATCGATTCTGTAACCCTCAAGTTAGAAGTCAGGTGTTGACGAAAAAAAAACGATGTCAGATATACTAAGGCTGGAACTAAGATACTATTAAAAGCAGTCAGCCATGTTTTTCATGAAATGCCCCAAACTACAAAATATAAAAAAAACTTGATAAAAATTTATGATAACTGCAACAATCCCACCACGTTGTACTGAATACTATTGATAATAACTGCAACAATCCCACCACGTTGTATTGAATACAATTGATGATAACTGCAACAATTCCACCACGTTGTATTGAATAGAATTGATGATAACTGCAACAACCCCACCACGTTGTATTGAATACAATGGATGATAACTGCAACAATCCCACCCCAATGGATGATAACTGCAACAATCCCAATACAATTGATGATAACTGCAACAATCCCATGACGTTGTATTGAATACAATTGATGATAACTGCAAAAATACCACCACGTTGTATTGAATACAATTGATAATAACTGCAACAATCCCACCACTTTGTATTGAATACAATTGATGATAACTGTGACAATCCCACAACGTTGTATATAATACAATTGATGATAACTGCAACACTCCCATCATGTTGTATTGAATACAATTGATGATAACTGCAACACTCCCACCACGTTGTATTGAATACAATTGATGATAACTGCAACAATCCCACCACGTTGTATTGAATACAATTGATGATAACTGTGACAATCCCACAACGTTGTATTGAATACAATTGACGACAACTGTAACAATCCCACCACGTTGTATTGAATACAATTGATGATAACTGCAAAAATACAACCATCTTGTATTGAATACAATTGATGATAACTGCAACAATCCCATCACGTTGTATTGAATACAATTAACGATAACTGCAACAATCCCACCACGTTGTACTGAATACAACAGAAGTGTAATATATTACAATACTACGGGAATCGATCTCATAATTCTTTATTTTTACTACTTTACTTAACAACACCGGTTTTGAGTGCATCACTCTATTTGTCTTGCGTAATGTCACAGTTCACCGCTCTTCTTTCTTTACGTCGTCCTTTACTGTCCATGCAGTGAGACTCTGGAATCAGTTACAAACCAATATAAGACTCGCTCCGTCCTTGGCATGCTTTAAGAAGCGACTGAAAAAACTCTTCATTTCTAGTCAGTACAATAACGTGTTTCATTCCTGATTTTTCTTTTCCTTTCCTCTCCACCATCCCTTCCTTTCCTTTTGATTGATGATATCTCACTTTATATGAAAAATAATGTTCGGGTGATTGTCCGTCTTTGTGGGGTTTGTGGGCATGTTCTCACGTATATGTTTATGGATTTCGTGGGGATGGATAGTCATTTGAAAGATTTATGCGACCACGTAACTTGCTTCATTTACTTTTGTCTGGTTGGTTGGAAGAGATTGCCGCCTGGCAATAAGCCCGCCAGATTGTATTGCAATAAAAGTGTTAAATAAATAAATAATGTCTTCTCTATATCGTCAATCTCACGGTCTGCCAAATTCCTAAACGAGGCCCTGCTCTCTCAACCCCTTTTCCAGCGGCTTCATCCCCTTCTGTTTCTACTGGCGTTAATATTAAGACTTAATCGGATACTTTGACAGCCAAGTGACGTGAACGTCAAGATTCTTTGACGTTATTTCTGATGATTTTTAAAGGCGCTATCAATTAGATGCGTTTGTATTGGTTAAGAGTTTAAAATGAATAGGAATTATACGCCAAAGTAAAATTTTATGAAAAGTTTGAAATAAGATTAAGCCCGCTAGACATGATGCTTTACTCCACACATTAAAAAAAATTAACTGCTTCAAATTCATTAGATATTCGCAATTTTTTTAATCGCATATAGAATTTATCTCCAGCAGATGTAACACATAGAATTAGCGTGGGATGGATGAAGTTTAGATCAATGACAGGAGTTCTATGTGATCCGAAAATGCCAGTAAAGTTAAAAGGAAAAGTATACCAAACAATTGTCAGACCCGCACTCCTCTATGGCTCCGAATGCTGGACGATGTATACCTCTTACTCTAGGCAACTAGAAACTGCTGAAATGCGCATGCTAAGATGGTCAGCAGGTGTGTCCCTAAGAGACAAAATAAGAAGCTCACACATTCGTGGAAGCCTGGGTGTTACAGACATCAACAGCAAGATGGAGGAGAGGCGATTGAGATGGTATGGGCACGTTGGACGCAGAGCACCCGATCACATTGTGAACCAGGCAATCTCCATGGATCTTCCTCGAATAACAACCAGAGGAAGACCAAGGAATTCATGGGTGGTGCAAAGAGATAACCTGATGCAGAGGCACGGCCTGGGGGACGTAGTCCGGGACAGAAGAGCATACAACCTGAGGACGAGGAGAGCTGACCCCAACAGTCTTCGCAGACAATGAGTTGGGATGGAGCCAGGGAGAGAGAGATATATAGAATTTATCTCCACAGGATAAACGAATTGATTCTCTCCAAGATTGCAAGGAACGCCAGATCGATTTGAAAGTTGTCTGGTAGTGGAATGGGATCTTCTTCTTCCCAGTGTCATGTCAGGTCCCCCCAACGTTGAATATCACCTGGGAGAAGGCATCTTTGTCCCAGGCAGCCCGAAAAAATCTCCAACACTCCTTATACCAGTCCAATCAAGTATATTGTGGAACCAGGAGATTTGCCTCCTGCCAACATCTCTTCGACCCTCTATTTTGCCTTGGATGATCTGTTGCAGTAATTTATACTTTGCTCCTCTATGTACAATACATTACCCAAATAGGACACCTTTCGGATTTTAATATTAGTCAGCAACTCTCTATCAACTTTGGCTCTTTGAAGAACCCTCGTGTTGCTGACCATATCCGTCCAGGGTATCCGTAGCATTCTCCGGTGCATCCCTATTTCGAATGCTTCCAGTCGGAATGAGATCTAACATCTGTAAATGTAAGCTTATAACTGTTTTAAGAGCTGAGAACCAGTAGTAAATAAAATACTTAATCGATGATCAGTCTATCGTGCGTGTCGATACTATCAAAGACTGTGGCACTATGTTCAACAGTAAATACACATTCGGTTATCATATCGAGAGTACCAAAGTATTAGCTGGGACGACCAAGGTCTGAGTGAATGTGATGGAATACAAGTAGCCTGAACGAGTTGACTTGTTTTTGCTAAATAATTAGTGTAAGAATTGTTATCTAGTTATAAGTAGTATGTAAGTGTTAAACATTTCTAAGAAATCATATATTAAGATTGAAAAAAATAAAATAAAATGCCATGTAGGAAAATAAGATGAAGTAAGTGCATAAATGATAATATATAAATAAGATTAGTTAAGTAATAAATGTGTATATACTCATAGGTGTAGACTTGACAAATGTTTGTACAATAATTTATTTTGTTTAATAAAAAAATAAAAAGTATCATATGTGTCTGTCTCTGTCTCTCAATAAAGTTCTGGAGTTTTGAGAAGAGTCTTTAGGGCATTTGGTGATGGCGTTGTTATGACCTAGTTCGCAATAGATTAGAGTGCGGCTCAATCATTTGGAACCCGAGAGGAATCCAGGATTTCCAGATAGTTGAGCGAGTCCAAAAGAGATTTCTGCAACACCTTTATTGCAAAGAATATGGATTTTACACATGGCTCTAAACTACATTTTTTAACGAGTATACTTGAATATTACTTGTTCGGCACTGGTACAAAGACTGGATGGCTGTCTGCTCTATCTGTCTGAAATAGATGGCTGTCTGCTCTATCTGTCTGAAATAGATGGCTGTCTGCTTTATATGTCTTAAATAGATGGCTGGCTGCTCTATCTGTCTGAAATATATGGCTGTCTGCTCTATCTGTCTGAAATATATGGATGTCTGCTCTATCTGTATGAAATAGATGGCTGGCTGCTCTATCTGTATGAAATAGATGGCTGTCTGCTCTATCTGTATGAAATAGATGGCTGGCTGCTCTATCTGTCTGAAATATACGGCTGTCTGCTGCTCAATGCACGGAGATTTCGGCTCACTTGATGCTTTCCGATGAAAAGCAGCAGGGTGAAGAGATTCCTCTTTAGCAGGTAGTAGATGGTCGTAAGTAAAAGGCAGTAGACTGGAATGAACTGACAATATATTTTTTGACCATGACGCTCCTTATGTGCGGACAATCACTCATCGCAAGCGCCTGTTTACGCCCGTGCATGCCGTCATGACTTGCGAGACATCACATTTCTCGCAAGTTTTCGCATGCATGGGCCGGATGACTTTTGATACTGACTCGCGCGATGGCCGCGCATATAGAACATTTCAGTTACGGTCGTGACACAGCATGGACCTCAGCAAACATAAAATTATATATAAAAAAATACCACTATTATATCAAACAAGAAAACAAATAAATCATATGTTTTGGGTGACGCATACGTCCGAACTTTAAGCTTAAAAAGAGATCTGCGCACCTGTTTATACACATAAAAATAGCTAACGTAAAAAAAGCAAACTCTTTTTTTGATTAACAAACTTGTTTAACGTATCAAATTTTATCTATTATTTTCAATGCACGTCTTTCTACAACATTTATTCAGTTCATATTAGTATTTAAACACGTTCATGTTTCAACCCCATAAATCAAAGTTTCCCCCAAAACACTATTGTGGATTATCATCTTAGTAGATTTTCATACAGTTTGCTTCGAGTATATATATTTAAGTGCTCCATTGACTTTGTTTCTTATCACTACACGCCGTTCAAAATCCCTCGCTCTTCCATCGTCTGAGAAAATAATACCTAAATATTGCAGTAGCATTTCTAAATTTCCTCCAATCTTTCATTTTTCACCCATATACCGGGTGTCCTGTAACTCGATGTCAAACCGGTATCGAGAAAAATGCCAGATTATGACGGTTCAGAGTTAAAAAAAATATCATGCAAAAGCCTTATACTTTTCGAGTTATAGGCATTTCTTTGAAAATTGTGAAAGCAGCTACCCTGAGCCAAATGTTTTTATGCTGTGACTACAAATTGCCATATTTTATGATTTTAATGGTTGTATCGCAATCCTAGATAGCCCTGCTATTAGTCGGAGTCCGATATAAAACAAAAAAAAACCTTCGCGTTCGAAAACAAAATTGTTTTTGTCCGATCATAACAATGAATATTTTTTATCAGCTAACTTGAACTCATCATACTGTAAAAATAATGTACTACGCTAACCTGGCAAGTTACATCAAAAGATGGCCTGTTTAGTCAGGATTTCATAATGGTACAAATACATACTCGTACCCACTACTACTTAAAAAATAATTTAAAAAAATAAATTACTGTATTTAATGATGACACTTTTCAATGTAGCGTCATATAAACTTACGTCGAATAATGACTATCTGTCTCACTCTCTAGTTCATGTCAAATAGCGTCACTTTAGTTCGGAAATTCTAGGATAAGTCCTGTGACAGCTCACAAATTTGCCCCAATACAACCGTATGTAATGTATTTACCTAAATAACTTGCTATTTATTAGAATTGAGGCTTATATTAAAGTTGATAATATAATTAAAATTACTGAACATCGTTACAAGGTTGTATTGGGGCAAATTTGTGAGCTGTCACAGGACTCATCCTAGAATTTCCGAACTATAGCTGTCTTTCTCTAGCTCGTTCATGCGCTATATCGTTTGTTTCGCTCAAACGTATTGAATTTGATCTTTGATTATTGAAAAGAGTTATCATTGTACAGAAATTTATCATTTAAAATTATTTTTAAAGGAGTATTAGGTATGTATTGTACCATTTTGAAATTCTGACTAAACAGGCCATCTTTTAATGTAACTTGTCAGGTTAGCTCAGTACATTATTTTTACAGTATGATGAGTTAAAGTAAGCTGATAAAAAATATTAATTTTTATGATCGGACTAAAACTATTTTTTTTTCGAACATGCAGATTTTTTTGTTTTATATCTGACTCCGACTAATAGCAGGGCTATCTAGGATTGCGATACAACCATTAAAATAATAAAATATGGCAATTTGTAGTCACAGCATATAAACATTTGGCGCAGGATAGCTACTTTCACAATTTTCAAAGAAATGTCTATAATTCGAAAAGTACTAGGCGTATCCAGAAAGTAAGTGTACTGAGGCTCTCACGACCGGATGGATTTTATTTTCGACATGTTGGCTACACTTCCGTGTAGCCTGACCCTTCCCCTCCACAACGAGACCAGTTCGAGGTCAGTACGTTGAGAAGTGTCGACGCGACAACACGTTTCGTGAAAAATGTCAATCCAATCTCCCGCCAAGTGCGAAATAAATAATGCCGGGCAAGAGTTTTTGAGGCGCTGCAAACTCCATGGAGATGAATTTCTCCGCTCCATCGTTACTGGAGATGAAACTTGGGCTGCACACTACACGCCTGAAACCAAAAGGCAGTCTCAACAGTGGCGTCACACCTCTTCACCCTCCGCCAAAAAGTTCAAAACCACAATTTCAGCCAAGAAAATCATGGCATCCGTGTTTTGGGACTGTCAAGGCATAATTTTAATTGAATATATGCCTCAAGGGGAGACCATCAACTCTGCAAGATACTGTGAGACCCTAAAAAAATTGCGGAGGGCGATTCAGAACAAGAGGAGAGGCATGCTGACAAAGGGAGTCTACGTGCTGCACGAAAATGCCAGACCACACACGACCAACGCCACGAAGGAACTGCTCGCCTCGTTTAAATGGGATGTCCTGAACCATCTCGCGCATTCCCCTGACCTAGCACCTTCAGATTACTATCTCTTTACCTCCCTAAAGCTGCACATGGGTGGAAAAAGGTTTTCAACCGACGAGGAGGTAAAGGAGGAGGTGGAGAAGTGGACGGAGGGGTTGGCGGGAAACAACTTCGAGGAAGGCATCAAAAAGTTGATACCCCGCTTCACCACCTGCATTGAGAGGAATAGCGACTATATCGAAAAATAGCTTACATATGTACTACGGTAACCACGTAATTTTTTTGTTTAAATAAAAAAAATTGTAACCTACAAAAATTCAGTACACTTAATTTCTGGATATGCCTCGTAGAAGGCTTTTGCAAGAATTTTTTTTTAACTCTGAACCGTCATAAGCTGGCCTTTTCCTCGATACCAGTTTGACATCGAGTTACAGGACATTCTGTATATATCGCATTTGCTTACATTTCCCCTCTTCACTTTTCTATCGACTTTGGATTTCGTGATATTTCTCTTCGCATCTCTGAAATATTAAATATTTATATATTAAATATTTTTATTTTGCTTGACTTAGTAAATAAGTCGTCAAGTGTTTTGTTCCAGACGTTTTATTGAATTTTCGTTTGGTTTTATTGAATTTTTATTTGAACTTTTTTCCCCAAGCCGGGTGACAATATTTTCTCGTAAATATTATAAATTCCGTTCGTTCCTTTGTTACCTTCAACACACGGTATTTATGACTTTTTTTTTGTAAAACTATCGCGTTAATATCGTTTCATGTGTTCTGACATTCTTATAATACGGAGAAATTCTTACGAAAAGTTACACATCGATCAATAAGTCCCGGGACTAACTACTAAAACAACATTTGTTTGCCAAAATTCTTCTTTATTCATCAACATAGTCTCCTTTAAGAGCGATACATTCATTCCAACGCTTTCCTAACTTTTCTATGCCAGCCGTGTAGAACGATTTATTTTTGGTTTCAAAATAGGCGTTAGTTTCGGCAATCACTTCTTCATTGGAGCTAAATCTCTTTCCCTGGAGCATCTTTTTGAGGTCTGCGAACAGCCAATAGTCGCTGGAGGCCAAATCTGGAGAATACAGTTTCCTATAGTCGCTGGGGGCCAAATCTGGAGAATACGGTGGGTGTGGAAGCAATTCGAAGTTGAATTCATGCAATTTGGCTATCGTTAACATCGACTTGTGACACGGTGCATTGTCCTGATGAAAGAAAACTTTCTTCTTCATATGGGGCCGTTTTTTTTGCCACTTCTGCCTTCAAACACTCCAATAACACTATGTAATATTTGCTATTGATGGTTTTTCCCTTTTCAAGGTGTTCGATGAATATTATACCATGCGCATCCCAAAATACGGAGGCCATAACCTTCCCGGCCGACTGTTGAGTTTTTGGTCGCTTCGGACGACTTTCACCGGCTGCTCTCCACTCAACTGACTGCCGATTTGATTCCGGAGTATAACACAGTGTAGAACGTTATATAAAATAAAGGAATAAGGGTAGCTAATCAGACGCATTTTGGTAAAAAATATTTATTATTTTTGTAATTTGTTTTATCAAACACTGTTTATTCCACTGTTTGTAACGGTATATAACCCTACCGGTTTCAAGGTTTTCATCTCATCTTCAGGGGAGCACAAACAAAGATTGAATTATGTTCGAACGGGTACCGATATACACGCTTCTAACGGTTGGGAACATTCGAGTTGCGGACTGGGGGCTGAGGGAGGCATGGGACGACCTTGGCAAGCAGCGGACAGATTCTTGGTATATATGTGTATGCCAGATGTTTGCCTCGATGTACTGACTTATATTCAATGCCAGTACGGCAAAAAGGGCGAAAATATACTCGTATAAAAAATCAAACTTAAGCTCTCCGCTGCTCGCCGAGGTCGTTCCATGCCTCCCTCAGCCCTCAGTCTCCAACCCGAATATCCCCAACAGTTAGAAGTGTGTATATCGGTACCCGTTCGAACATAATTCAGTCTTGTTTGTGCTCCCCTGAAGATGAGGTGAAAGCCTTGAAACCGGTAAGGTTATACCGTTACAAAAAGTAGAATAAACAGTGTTTCATAAAACAAATTACCCTGTATTTAAACCTCCACAACGTTAATGCCTTAACTATAAACAATATATTATTTATTAGGTTGTATTTAAAAAAAATTGAATTGAAAAGGCATCCTTTAATTTCACAATGGAGAATTTGACAACAAATAAATGAACGAAAGTACATAATTTTAATTTCGTAAATTGAGAGTCAATTATTAAGGGAGATATGTAGCGATACGAAACAAATTAAATGGGACACTAAAACATATATTCGAACCAGAGAGTATCAAAATCTATTATGATCTTTTAGCGGTCTAGTTTACAACAATATTTTGATACGAATTTTGGTATAAGGGAGTGAAAGTCACTCCCCAGGATAAAAAGACGAAAACTCCACGGTACATGTCCGGTTTTCTACATTGACGCTGGAAAAGCGAAGGGATCCTCGACAACGAGACCCACAACGACAAGAGGTTACTAATGCCTGTGTAGCGACTATACGTGTGGTCACTGAACCCACGAGACGACCTTTGCCCCACCTTAACAATGCGATACAAACAATGCCAAAGCCCACGCGGTCGGTCATTCAACTCACTACCAGCGTAGACCGCATTCCATGAGGAAAGGAGGGAGCAACACATCTTCCGCGCTGTCTCTAAAAACAAAGAATACCTACGCATCGACAATAAACATATTGTAAGCGCAAAGACGAGACAGCGATATATCTCGTGCGCATTCCCGAAAATATTATAAATACCGACGTTTGTCAATAAAATTCCTCTTTGCATATTCCGATTTCGACAAGTTTTTATTTATCAACAATCATCCTCATCACCTCTCCTTTAAGGAACAACCGTTCCTAAACCTGTATTTTGGACAAACTGAGTCATTAACAGACTGTCGACAATATGTCTACTACGAGCTCTCTGATTATTTGCTCATATAAGGGCCCACACAAGGATACATATGACTTTAGTCATATATACATATATATATATATATATATATATATATATATATATATATATATATATATATATATATATATATATATATATATATATATATATATATATATATATATATATATATATATATATATATATATATATATATATATATATATATATATATATATATATATATATATATATATATATATATATATATATATATATATATATATATATATATATATATATATATATATATATATATATATATATATATATATATATATATATTGTGTCAAAAAGAGAAAAAAATATGCCGATGTGCTCCAATCATCTAACTTCGATGTGCTATCGGATCCAGTACAGTGGTGTGGCCGGTGAGTTTGCTGATGTGCAACAGCTCACTTCTTCGTCTTCCCAGTGTCATGTCAGGTCCCCCCAACTTTCAATATCACCTGAGAGTAGACATCTTTGTCCCCGGCAGCCCGAAAAAGATCCCCAACGCTCAATCACGTATATTGCGGAACCAGGAGATTTACCTCCTGCCAACACCTCTTCGACCCTATATTTCGCCCGGATGTTCAGGTGCAGTAATTTGTACTTTTTTCCTCTAAGTACATGCCCCAAATAGGACACCTTTCGGATTTTAATATTAGTCAGCAACTCTCTATCAACTTTGGTTCTTTGAAGAACCCTCGTGCTGCTGACCATATCCGTCCAGTGTATCCGTAGCATTCTCCGGTGTATCCACATTTAGAATGCTTCCAGTCGGTTCGTACTACCAACTTTGAGGGTCCATGATTCCACTCCATGCAATAACACTGACCAAACGTAGTATTTGACTAACCGTTGTCGAAGTTTCAAGTTTAGATTATCATCGCAGAATACAACAGCTAACTTACTTAAAAAAAAAAAACAAATTCCACCGTATATAGCTTTACTTTCCAACTGAATTTACATTGCGATAGAGATCCACGACTGCGAGGATCAACAACGAATGAACAATAAATTACATAAAAAAAACTCACCAGAACTGTGAGGAGAGCTGTTGGAAGATCCATATCCATCGTCAAGTCCTGGAGTAGAAGTCGATCCTTGACTGCATCCACCAGGAGTTCCATGAGACACTGTAGTCACTCCGACTGGGTTGGCAGTTGGACCGGTTGGTATTATGGTTTGGCCAGAAGGATTGACAACTTGACCAGAAGTGTTGATTACTTGTGCTGGTGGGTTGACTACCTTTCCTGGAGTCTTTACAATCTGTTCTGTGGTGTTGATGATTTGACTTGATGGATTTACAATTTGTCCAGTCAGATTTGTGTTGTTTTTGTTTTTAACGTTGGCCGTTGTTTCAGTTATTGAAGAACATACTTTTCGACCATTTTTAGCTGACGTTGTAGTAACTTTCGAGGCCTCAACTACTGAAAAAGAAAAAGGTTGTTACTATTAGTAAGAAAATTTTAAAAAGCCTTATTGTTTCTAAATGGGTGTTTGATGAATTTAATTAAATCACATGGGGTTAATTTAGTAAGTGATATTTTTTTATTTTTTATTTAATCAAACATCTGTTTAAAAAAAAAACAATATAATGTATTATATTGTTTTTTATAACACACTTAATAATTCAAAGTTAATTATTTATTTCTACTTTGCAGATTAAAGAAACAATTTCGCATCATAGTATAAATAGTCCAAAACCCATACGATGGTTGTCGTCGAAGAAAGAATACGAAGAATACGTCGTCGAAGAAGAATACTTGGATTCTCTCCGAAAGTAATTCGAAATTTGAATCTCGGTGGGTGCGTGATACTGAACGAATTTTAAATACCTAGCTAACAATTTTTGAACCGGTGTAAAAGGGGATGATGTATAAATGATACATATACTCGTATATAAACAAATTTTACATTTATGAATATATATTTTCATAAATGTAGAATTTGTTTTACTTCCGTGAATATTTCACGGGTTGCAACTAGTAAATTAAACACCCTCACAATTATGTGAACTACCATAAACTAGTTGCAGCCCTAAGGCGCTATATAAGTTGTCGTTTATTATTATTGATATACAATAGATAGTTGAAGATTCGGTATCGATTTATTCCTAGATCTGAACTAAGAAATATATATTTGAAGATTCTTCACCTCCATCGAAGAAGTTGGGCAAAAGCGCCAGCTTAGGCCTGGAGTCCCTGGTCTTGGTGACGAGCATCAGCTTGGCCTGGCCGGGGGGCTCGTACTTGCCGGTGGCTCGGGGCACAACGGGTGGTGGCGCGCGCCCCGCTACAACAGCCACGGCACCGCTATCTATGAAATCTGAAGGGACGTCCTCAGCACCCTCTCCATTCTCCCTTATTCCTGGTGGGAAAGGAAATACTCAGTATGAAATAAATAGCATAACAGCGCAAATAAACTTTTCTTTGAGATCATTAGTTGTAACATAGTCTATGAGTATTTTTTTAAAGGAACAAGATTTATATATTTGAATTGAGTCAAGAACTACTCCAAGTCCTTCTACACACATATATTTTTCAGATATATACCACTAAGGTTAAAAAGTTTTAAGTCTCAACAAGTAAGAACGTGTATGAACAGATACCACGCTGGCCACACCCATTGCATGGTCAGGCGATGCTGCAGTTAAAATTTAATATCTCTACCCTCAGTAGATCGTTCTTTCGTTGCTGGGTTTCGTAGTCGAGGAGTCCAACGTCAATTAATTGTTTTTTTTAATGAGTGGGCCGTTGCACACGAGCAAAATCACTAGCAACACCGCTGTAGTGGATTCGATAGGATACCGAAGTGAGACAATCGGAGCACATCAGGACGTTTTTTTTTCTTTTTGAAAAAAAAAATAGATATGACTGAAGTCACAATCATCCTTATACCCCCCGAATACCAGGTGGAAAAATGCCTGTGTCATTCGAAGGGGGTAGCACAGCTCGGGGTTCGAACCGACACGACCTTTCGCACTGAAGTCATGTGCGTTACCGCGCGGCCTTTACAGCCTTAGTAGAATGACAATTAGAGTTGATAGAAGACCCGTTGTTTCGTTATATTCTGAAATGTGGCGGAAATGAAAATACGTTTAGACGCTATTCCAGATTTTGATAACTTTATGAAGTCCAGCTTTTGAAAACTTTAGTGTAAACTAATTTCAATCTAATTAACTTAACTAATTTACTATTTGTTTTTTTTTTTCAACTGAGAACTTACATACGAGTATGTATAGTACTAGGTTAGTCAAAAAGTTTTGAAAGCGGAAATGAAAATACATTTTTTTTGGGGGGAATCACTTTTATTGCTCAGTATAGTCTCCCATAAGATCAATACACTTGGTCCAACGATCTTCCAACTTTGTTGTCCCATCACGGAAGTGACTTTCTGGAAGGCCTGCAAAATACTCCTCTACGACGGCTATAACCTCTTCGTTTTATGAAAAATGCTTTCCACGAAGGAATTTTTTGAGGTGTGAGAACAGCCAGAAGTCAGAGGGAGCTAAATCTGGCGAATAGGGTGGATGCTGCAACAATTCGTACCCCAATTCACTGATTTTCGCGATGGTTTTTTGAGCTGTGTGAGCAGGTGCATTGTCTTGATGAAAAATGATTTTTTTCTTCTGCAAGCCGGGTCTTTTTTCACAAATTTTTTCATCCAACTGGTCCAAAAGGTCACAATAATAATCAGAGTTGATTGTCTTACCAGTTTGGAGATAATCTATCAATAAAATTCCTTTTGCATCCCAAAAAACTGACGCTAATTCTGGTGTTGATGCACTTTTTGGACGTCCTGAGCGTGGATCGTCTTCAACGCTTGTACGGCCACGCTTAAACTCCAAAACCCATCGTTGAACGGTTGGAAATGAAGAAGAAGACTCCTTTAATACTTTCACCAGATGGTGAAAGTAAGCATGGATCTCAGTAGCCGATAAACCTTCCAAAACAAAGAATTTAATCACTGCACGATATTCGGATTTTTCCATTGTTAAAAAATACACTGACACGTCAACTTCAAATGGCTTGTAAATAAAGAATGAATTGACAGATCGAAATGAAATTTTGAGTAAATTCTTATGAAGGATGAAATATTAAAATGGCGTAGAAATTTTGGTTTTCTATGGCTCCATAGATGTCGCTTTCTAAACTTTTTGACTAACCTATTATATCACAGTTTTTTCATATCAACACTGTTTAAATCAATCGTTAACATGAAAACACATAGAGGACAAAATATCCGAATACTCTCAAATTCTTAAATATTTTTTGGTATTTCGCAAAAAAACTTTTGTAGTACAAATTATTTTAACGTTTCGTCATCTTAGGTTTTGGAAACCAAAAGTCATTGCGATTTCTCGTCGCGTAATAAATAATTACGGACCTCCTTATTGTAAATTGTATACTATTACACTTTCATTGTATACATTACAACCTGGCGTGCACATTGTCATGTGGAAATATCTTCCAGCCAATAAGTAACCTGTTAAAGAGGCTTTAGGGACGGTTGTCCCGCAATGGGAATGTAGGAACTACGGTCGTCCCTGAATATTGTCAACACGCACGGTCAACGACCGACGAAACGACCTTCGGATATGTCCAAAGGTCGCATACCAGAACATTGATATTGTTTACCCGCAAATACTATTTACGATACATTCCACAGTAGAAAGAGAACGCATCACGTTGTCTCGCCGTTTTCGCCAACAAATTATCTACCCACAATATTATTCGCGACGTCTGCAATATTTCGATCGACCACCTCGGCACGCACAGAGGGAGTTAAAAATATATTGCGAGCGCACTCACGCGCCCCGTTCTGAAATGTATATATACCAACTTAACGATAAATTAAGCATCATTGATCATTTGACCATTTATCACTGTTTACTATTCATTGATTATTCACTCTCACTTTCCGCATTGCTAATCGACGTATTTTATTTAAATTCCAAATAATCAAAATCATCAGCACGTCCAACAAGGACATCCGCTAAAGGAAGATGAGCGTTGTTTAAATAAAACTCGTAGTTTGTAATCAGAATATGGAAAGAAATATTTATTGTTAAACGTCTCGTATTTATATAATTTTGAATATGTGTAGAAAGGCGCAGAAGATATGTCGCTGTCTTGTTCTCGCTAAACAATAACAAGCGGCTCGCGTTATGACCGGAGCGCTTAGCGAGTTTAACACGTGCCTCGCGCTGTGATCACAGGGAGTAAGGACCGCTACAAGGCCTTAAATGAAAACATACTGGAATCCTTTTTAAAAAATCTAGGGCAATACCGGGATGGAAGACCAGGGTCTTACCAACTTGGCCCGAAGGTTTTACATCACATTTTTTGGATATACTTTGATAACTTATGCATTAAACATTATTAAAGATATTTATAATTAATTTTATCAGTATTTATATATAATATTTATAGTTAAGGCATTAACATTGTGGAGGTTTAAAGATATTGTAATTTGTTTTATCAAACACTGTTTATTCCACTTTTTGTAACGGTATAACCCTACCGGTTTCAAGGTGCACACCTCTTCGTATGAGGTGAAAGCCTTGAAACCGAGAAGAGAAATAAACGGTGTTTGATAAAACAAATAACAATGTCTTTAAACCAGTGCTTCCCAATTACTTTCATGTAACGGCCCCCTAAATCTGAAGTAATTTATCCCCCCCCCCCCCCAAAAAAAAACATTTTTTTTATAGTTGAAGATTTATTTGGCAATAATTATTACAATTAAAATACACATATTTATATTCAACACAAAATTATAGGAACTTGCTTAAAAACTTTTTTTTAAATAAAAACTATACTCACATGAAACAATTTAATACTCACATGAATATTTGTACTTTGTTCTGAATATTTTCGCGACCCCCACGAGAAATCCCGCGGCCCCCAATTTGGGAAGCACTGCTTTAAACCTCCACAATGTTAATGCCTTAACTATAAATAATTTATTTAAAGTGTCATATAATATAATAAATTAAGGTATTACATACATATCATCACGCCATTTCCTTGTCGGGGTAGGCAGAGATGACAGAGTGCCAAATTCTCGATACACATCTTTCGCGTCTTCTACATCTATGATATGTAACATCTCATACAACCCTTATGACTTTTCTTTATACTTCTTTTCACATTTCGTGCATTCAATATATAATTCACTCGATACAACCATATTTGGTCTTGCCTTCCACGCCTTCCACTTACTCTTGCACTATATACTTGTATTGTTAGTCTTTTTTCAACCATTCATTCAACATGTCCAAACCATCCCGGACAACTCTTCTTAATTTTACTAAAGACATTTATTTACCTTAAATTTACATTCATCCCTAATCAGTGCATCCTATATTTTTTCATACATTGTTCCCCTCATATTTTTTTTTATCAATGCACGCATTTCTACAGTATTTATTCGGCCCATTTCAGTATTTTACCAGTTCCACTGACATACGAGGCGTATCCAGAAAGTAAGTGTACTGAGGCCACGACCGGATGGATTTTATTTTCGACATGTTGGCTACACTTTCATGTAGCCTGACCCTTCCCCTCCACAACGAGACCGATCAGTACGTTGAGAAGTGTCGACGCGACAACACGTTTCGTGAAAAATGTCAACCCGATCTCCCGCCAAGTGCGAAATTTTGTAAAAAGGCAAGAGTTTTTGAGGCGCTGCAAACTCCATGGAGATGAATTTCTCTACTCCATTGTTACTGGAGATGAAACTTGGGTTGCACACTACACGCCTGAAACCAAAAGGCAGTCTCAACAGTGGCGTCACACCTCTTCACCCTCCGCCAAAAAGTTCAAAACCACAATTTCAGCCAAGAAAATCATGGTATCCGTGTTTTGGGACAGTCAAGGCATAATTTTAATTGAATATATGCCTCAAGGGGAGACCATCAACTCTGCAAGATACTGTGAGACCCTAAAAAAATTGCGGAGGGCGATTCAGAACAAGAGGAGAGGCATGCTGACAAAGGGAGTCTGCCTGCTGCATGACAATGCCAGACCACACACGGCCAACGCCACGAAGGAACTGCTCGCCTCGTTTAAATGGGATGTCCTGAACCATCCCGCGCATTCCCCTGACCTAGCACCTTCAGATTACTATCTCTTTACCTCCTTGAAACTGTACATGGGTGGAAAAAGGTTTTCAACCGACGAGGAGCTAAAGGAAGAGGTGGAGAAGTGGACGGAGGGGTTGGGGGGAAACTACTTCGAGGAAGGCATCAAAAAGTTGATACCCCGCTTCACCACCTGCATTGAGAGGAATGGCGACTATGTCGAAAAATAGCTTACATATGTACTACGGTAGCCACGTAATTTTTTTGTTTAAATAAAAAAAAATGTAGCCTACAAAAATTCAGTACACTTACTTTCTGGATATGCCTCGTACATCAAAGATGGTACTAAAATACTAATCCTTTAATTGAATTTATTTTACTAAATTTAGTGTTATTAAATGGAATTTAGTGTTATTAAATGGAATTTAGTGTTATTTAGTGCATGAGTGGAATCATGGACCCTCAAAGTTGGTAGTATGAACCGACTGGAAGCATTCGAAATGTGGATGCACCGGAGAATGCTACGGATACCCTGGACGGATATGGTCAGCAACACAAGGGTTCTTCAAAGAGCCAAAGCTGATAGAGAGTTGCTGACTAATATTAAAATCCAAAAGGTGTCCTATTTGGGTCATGTACTTAGAGGAGCGAAGTACAAATTACTGCACCTGATCATCTAAGGCAAAACAGAGGGTCGAAGAGGTGTTGGCAGAAGGCAAATCTCCTGGCTGCGCAATATACGTGATTGGACTGGTATAAGGAGCGTCGGGGATCTTTTTCGGGCTGCCGGGGACAAAGATGCCTACTCTCAGGTGATAATCAACGTTGGGAGGACCTGACATGACACTAGGAAGAAGAAGATTGAATTTATTTTAATATTATTATTTATATTTATTAATATTTTTAATCTGTCAATAATAGTGGGTTCAGATTAAAAGATTAGAGCCCTCTTGAGGAGAGTTTGCTCTCTAAACTAAAATTGATATTTCATTATTATTATTGTAACTTAGTGCTGTTTCCCTTAATATCTTGCTGGAGTCCATGGACGGCCTCCCAATACAGAGAATAAGAATTATAAAAAGACAATTTATATATCGCAGATTCTCCTCAAGGAAGATAAGTGGTTTTAAGAGGCCTTCCTGGATATAAGGCGAGCTTTATCCACACGAGAAAAGTTGAAAATAATGAAAGCTCGTCTTGTAATAAATTCGAGAATACAGATACAAATTAGAGAGTTGATGAAATGGGGAAAAGCAATGGATTTGTCAAATCGGGCGTAGAATTTCATTTGATATATCATCTCATCCTGCCTCTCTGGAGAGGGACTCGAGAGCTCTGTGTCTTGGAGACCAGATCTTCGAAGGTTCGGGGGAGAATTAAAAACTCATGTTTGCTGTACGGGACCGGATTTAGAGGCGGTTAGATTGAGCACTGTTGCAGAGCGTTAGAAGGATCGAAATTATATTTATTTATTTTTATTTAACACTTTTATTGCAAATACAATCTAGCGGGCTTATCAACGAACCAGACAACATTAAATTAAGCAAGTTACTTGACTTAATTTACTGTTGTCTGGTTAACACAGAAGCTATCAAAAGGTCTGGACTCATCTAATAACATCCCCCCGGCTAAGATACACCCCACCAATATAGGGCGAGCCCAGCCTCGGGGACACCAGACATTTTTTAACCCACACCCTTGAACACGTAAAACAAGAAGATAAAAAATACAGAAAATAAATAGATGACAAAAAAATACATTCAAGAGAGAAGACATTAAAAGGTCCGGGCTCATCCCACAAACATTCCCCCGGCCGAGATACACCCCACCAATGTAGGGCGAGCCCGACCGCAAGGGCATCGGGGGGCTTCCATCCCACACCCCCGCATATCTAGATTAAGAAAAGAAACAAAATGTATGGCAGAAAAGACAATAAAAGGTAAACCCACATAGACCACCTCAGGTTAACTGTCAGCAAGAACGAAAAAAAGAAAAGCCTCAAAGGAGTCCAAATTTTACAAAATGACAAATGGGAAATGAAATAGTTATACGAGTACACCACGCGAAATCAAACTCCTCACATTTCATCACTCCAGACGGACCAAAAACATTCATCCCATAATATACCGCACATAATCATAAAAATAGAAACAAAAATATGTAAACATATAAATATAAAGCAACAAAAAACACCACACTCAAGAGCTCACACAAACCTCTTCCACAAGTCATTCCTCTTGCAAGCCGAATCACTCAGACTCCTGTCGCATTCATCCCATAATATACCGCACATAATCATAAAAATAGAAACAAAAATATATAAAAATATAAATATAAAACAACAGAAAACACCACACTCAAGAGCTCACACAAACCTCTTCCACAAGTCATTCATCTTGCAAGCCCAGGCACTCAAACTCCTGTCGCAATAACAAAGATACATCAATATAATTTATTGTTATGTATAAACAAATAAAATTAAATACATTTTTTTGCATTAAGATTTTAATAAACGTTGGATATTTTTTCTTAACGGTATATTTTACGTAGAAGTTCTTTACGTTGCAAATTAACTCGTTCTTCTTGAATATTATTAACTGGAAAAGAATTAACATTTGAAGAAAACGTTTAATCCGATAAAAGTCTGTTTAGTGATAATTAAATTCTACAGACATTTCCAGAAAGAGATAGATATAAAAAATATTAATTTTATAACAAAAAAAGTAAGAAGGTTTATTTGTTATGGCTGTATTTTTTTTCATTGTATTATTTAGGTTACGCTATTGTGGTTTATGCAGTGTGACATCACTATGTATACGCAGGCCACAAAAATGGATCTCGTTCGGCATGATCTGATCTGCAAGCCAGAGCTTGGTGATGCCTGGTTTAACCTTTCCCTTCCTGTGCTAAAAAAATCCACCCGTTCCGGTGATGTGTATTCAATATACATGTAAAAATATTCATAGCCAATCGCTTAAATTAACTAAATTTGAAGTCAAAAGTGATAATAATTGAAATTTAATTGCTGAAAACAAGAAAAAAACATCGGCTGACGTTCACAAAACGGGCAAAAAGATCACTTCAGATGAATGCGCTAATGCGACTGAGAACTGAGACAAACTAACACTGTGTATGTTTCGAAGGAAGAAACACAACTGCAAACTGAGATTCTATTTCTTGCGTTCCCATATACCGAAGTTGAGTGAGAGTGAGACGTGAATAGCGTCGCTTCCTCACCCATAGCGGTTTTTAGAGTGAATATACCTACGTCACACGTTTGATTGTATTGGTGAGTTTATTCCCGATTTTCACAAAATCTCTGATGTGGCCGATAAGTGCTAATTATTATTAATATTATTTTTTCATTCAATGCGTAAATGTATTACGGAGGAATACCTAAAATCTGAACCCAGTATTTATTATATTTATAGAGATATTACAGTTTTTAGACGCAATGTGTACTAGTTACACATCACAGGACAGGAAGGGTTAATAAGTAAGACGTCTATTTTTCACCCGGGGATTTAATGTGGAATACATTTCAAGTCCATGACAGTACTTCGCAAATTCCTATAGGTAAATATCGTATATTCACATAAATCTTTAAACATAGTTTTTGATGGTTGGAAGCAGTGTCCATAAGGCAATAACCTCACTTATTTGTATGACATACAGCAGATATCTAATACACTACGGTATTTTAATAGAATTTTTTTCCTCGTTCAACGTCGTTTGCGATCTTTCCCTACATCATTAGTACAGATTAGAATGTCGATTTCATCTTTATCGAATAAATTTATAGTTTTGAATCGATTCAATAGGACGGGGTATTATGATAGAGCTTTTACCGTTACTGGTCCTGTGGTGTGGAATGGTCTGTAAGTTTTAAATATATGGGTAGCATGTGCAGCCTTAGAAAGCACTTGAAGACAACCCTTTTTATTTATTTATTTAACACTTTTATTGCAAATACAATCTGGTGGGCTTATTGCTACGCGGCAATCTCTTCCAACCAACCAGACAAAAGTAAATAAAGCAAGTTATGTTACATGGTCGCATAAATCATTCAAATGACTATCCATCCCCATGAAATCCATACACATATACGTGAGCACATGCCCACGGATCCCACAAAGACGGGCAATCACCCGAACATTATTTTTCATATAAAGTGAGATATCATCAATCAAAAGGAAAGGAAGGGATGGTGGAGAGGAAAGGAAAAGAAAAATCAGGAATGAAACACGTTATTTTACTGACTAGAAATTAAGAGTTTTTTCAGTCGCTTCTTAAAGCATGCCAATGACGGAGCGAGTCTTATATTGATTTGTAACTGATTCCAGAGTCTCAAGGAAAAGAAAAATCAGGAATGAAAATGAAATGACTTTTTGGGAGGTTTTATCAAAAGATGACGACACACATACATTATACTTCGCCTTAATCGTTATATATATCACATTTCGAGATTAATGTGTACAAGGTTTAATGATAATATAGCAATTTATTTTGCCAATATGTATGACGACCTTTGTGGCCTTGTGGAAAAGACGTTGCCTGTCTCTCAGCCCGGAGGTTGCGGGTTCAAATCCCACTGGAACCCAGATTTAAAAGAAATTATTCCAGTCTAGTTTTCACTTAAGGTCTCTTTAACATCTTTCTGGTTAGTTGGAGATTGCCACATAACAATAAGCCCACCAAGTTGTAATCTATACAACGAAAGTGTAATATACAAATATTTCAAGATTACAGACATACGAGTATATTAAGACAAAGGAAAAATGTGTTTGAGAGAGAAACAATTATTTACACTTCTGAGTCTTACACTGTAAAGTGCATGAATACTTAAAAAAAGTTGTGTCCTATACAAAAAGAATGGTCAGTATATTTCGTGTTACTACCATATATCGGAAGATCAATAACGGTTAGAATATTTCGTGTTACTACCACATATCGGAAGATCAATAAGGGTTAGAATATTTCATGTTATTACCACGTATCGGAAGATCAACAAGGGTTAGTATATTTCGTGTTACTACCACATATCGGAAGATCAACAAGGGTTAGTATATTTCGTGTTACTACCACATATCGGAATATCAACAATGGTTAGAATATTTCGTGTTACTACCACATATCGGAATATCAACAAGGATTAATACATTTCGTGTTACTACCACATATCGAAAAATCAACAAGGGTTAGTATATTTCGTGCTACTACCACATATCAGAATATCAATAAGGGTTAGTATATTTCGTGTTACTACCACATATCAGAAGATCAACAAGGGCCAGTATAATTCGTATTACTATCACATATCGAAAGATCAACAAGGGTTACTATATTTCTAGTTACTACCACATATCGGAATATCAATAAGGGTTAGTATATTTCTTGTTACTACCACATATCGGAATATCAACAAGGGTAAGTATATTTTGTGTTACTACCACATATCGGAAGATCAACAAGGGTTAGTATATTTTGTGTTACTACCACATATCGGAAGATCAACAAGGGTTAGTATATTTCGAGTTACTACCACATTTTGGAAGATCAACAAGGGTTAGTATATTTCGTGTTACTATCACATATCGGAAGATCAACAAGGGTTAGTATATTTCGTGTTACCACCACATATCGGAAGATCAACAAGGGTCAGTATAATTCGTGTTACTATCACATATCGGAAGATCAAAAAGGGTCAGTATATTTCGTGTTACTATCACATATCGGAAGATCAACAAGGGTTAGTATATTTCGTGTTACTACCACATATCGGATGATCAACAAGGGTTAGTATACGAGTATTTCGTGTTACTACCACATATCGGAAGATCAACAAGGGGTTCTTCGTAGTCCGTCTGCCTTAGTAAGTTTCTTTAAGGTTTTCTTATTAAATATATTTTTCTAAATACCATATATGCTGATGCGGGAAAGTTTCTAATTTAATGCGTGCAGAAAACATCTTCCTATCCTTACACTCAACTTGTTTTTCTACTTTTTAAATCTATCAATAATAGTGGGTTCGAATCCCAAATAAGAACGTCTTTGAGGAGAGTTTGCTCTCTAAACGGTGCTAGATAAATTGTCCTTCTAATATTCAAAGCCTTTCTCACAGATCATTCTCTCAATGAGGCCAAATTATCTCAAAATTCTTGTAAAGATAAATTGGAGTAGTGTATATTGGCGCCCCAAGTTGTAGAGCCAGTCCTGATACGAGAACAGAGGTGAGTCGGATATCGTTTCCCTTTAAAATCTTATTAAATTTCTAACGACATATTTTCAGTATCTCGGATCCCGCCCCTCCCAAGGAGGACGAATGGAGAGAAGGTATTATAAAACACTTAGTAATGGCCGCTAGACACGATCCTATAATCGTACACAATTTTCCAAAATATGTACGACAGGACTTAGCAGAAATGATCCCTATCTTCCAACTAGGAAGTTTTGATTACCATTGGACAAGTTTTTTCAGAGTGTTTTAATCGCGTGGTTTGACTTATAATGCCGACGTTTCGAAATCGTTTCAGTTTTCATCCTCAGGGATTGTTCGTAGTCAACTTCTAGAATTGATGGCAAATTTGACTAAGAACAAGATCTGAAGATGAAAACTGCAACGATTTCAAAACGGTCGGTGTATTATACGCAAGAACTTTGATGAAAACCTTTAAACGCTTCAATTCACGGTCATCCACGTCAGTCAATTGGACTTGGACAATATGAATAATTGCGTCCAATCAACCACCGTACAATATTTGCATTCCATGGACAAAGTTTAAAAAAATCGGTTGTGTGGGCTTATCAACGAACCAGACAACAGTAAATGAAGCAAGTTACGTGGTCGCATAAATCATTCAAATGACTATCCATCCCCACGAAATCCACAAACATATACGTGAGCACATGCCCACGAACCCCACAAAGATGGACAATTATCACCCGAACATTATTTTTCATATAAAGTGAGATATCATCAATCAAAAGGAAAGGAAAGGATGGTGGAGAGGAAAGGAAAAGAAAAATCAGGAATGAAACATGTTATTTTACTGACTAGAAATTAAGAGTTTTTTCAGTCGCTTCTTAAAGCATGTCAAGGACGGAGCAAGTCTTATGCTGGTTTGTAACTGATTCCAGAGTCTCACTGCATTGCCAGTAAAGGACGACGTAAAGAAAGAGGAGCGGTGAACTGGAAAGGCCAATAGACAATCTCGGCCAATAAACAAAACGTTGTTTAATTCCAAGGCCAATAGACAAAACGTTGTTTAATTCATTGATCCGTAGTAAACTACAATAGAAAGCAATGCTTGCATTTGGAGCCCAGTGGGGGCGCAGAACTCACTCATGGTGGAGAAAGTACAAAAAAATATCTACGATATCTCTATATGAGAGAGTTCGGTGTGTATCCGTGGCTTTATCCTACTCAGTTCCTGCTGGGCATGCTCGGGTATAACTCCTTGAGCGTAAGAAGAGATCTGCGTCTCCTGGTATACGTTGTCAAACTCGTTCGAGGAGTTGTGAGCTGTCCAGCATTACTACAAAGATTAGCGTTAAATGTTCCTAACAATTACACTAGACTGCGCCGGCAAGAACTGTTCTCAATAACATACGCAAGAACGGGTCTTCCAGCCGCTATGCCTGTTGGAAGGGCCTTAACTCTTCTGAACGGGACTGCTTCGGATATTGACATATTTCATATCACGTTACCAAAAGCAAAAGTAAATTTTCTTCTTAGATTGAGCGCGTTAGAAGGCACTCATCAACATACCTAAATGACTGTGAATATATGTGTGTAATATGTTTGTGTGTATTTACTCGTTTGTATGCATATGCATTATTTTTTATTTTATATAATTTTTTAACTTATTTTTTTCCCCTCTATGTAATTTTTCTTCTTTTTTGATGTTTTGTATTTTCAAAGTAATTGGGCTAAGCCTGTTTTGAAAAAATAAATAAATAAATCTGTGTTTGAGCGTAGCGTAAATCCATTATTTGAAAGACGTTGAAAATTTTCGGTGAGATAAGAGGGGACGGCGGAACAGTTAATGGCACGGTTGTGAACTGAAATGAAACAGCGGTAAATATAAAATTTAAAAAAATAAGTGTTTTATTTATTTTATTAAAAATCAATTACATAATTTTAAATTAAATTTTAAAAAATATAATTTGTACGGTATATAGTATCATGTCTAGCGGGCTTTTGTGTCGTTTTCATTATTTATTTTTCTACGGAATGAAACCCTTCATATCGCATCAATGAAGCGAGCCATCCGATTTAAAGGTTTATTTGATGACAAATGTTTATTAGAAATACTCAAATGTAACAGATGACAGAATTGTGTTTACTGTATAGCAAGCAAGCGTGGAGGAACTCAAAACATAATGAAACGTGGATCTCAAAACATAATGAGACGTGAATCTTAAAACATAATAACGTCTTATTGTATTATACGAGGCATATCCAGAAACTAAGTGTACTGAATTTTTGTAGGCTACAATTTTTTTATTTAAACAAAAAAATTACGTGGTTACCGTAGTACATATGTAAGCTATTTTTCGACATAGTCGCCATTCCTCTCAATGCAGGTGGTGAAGCGGGGTATCAACTTTTTGATGCCTTCCTCGAAGTAGTTTCCCGCCAACCCCTCCGTCCATTTCTCCACCTCCTCCTTTACCTCCTCGTCGGTTGAAAACTTTTTTCCACCCATGTGCAGCTTCAGGGAGGTAAAGAGATAGTAATCTGAAGGTGCTAGGTCAGAGGAATGCGCGGGATGGTTCAGGACATCCCATTTAAACGAGGCGAGCAGTTCCTTCGTGGCGTTGGCCGTGTGTGGTCTGGCATTGTCGTGCAGCAGGCAGACTCCCTTTGTCAGCATGCCTCGCCTCTTGTTCTGAATCGCCCTCCGCAATTTTTTTAGGGTCTCACAGTATCTTGCAGAGTTGATGGTCTCCCCTTGAGGCATATATTCAATTAAAATTATGCCTTGACAGTCCCAAAACACGGATGCCATGATTTTCTTGGCTGAAATAGTGGTTTTGAACTTTTTGGCGGAGGGTGAAGAGGTATGACGCCACTGTTGAGACTGCCTTTTGGTTTCAGGCGTGTAGTGTGCAACCCAAGTTTCATCTCCAGTAACGATGGAGTGGAGAAATTCATCTCCATGGAGTTTGCAGCGCCTCAAAAACTCTTGCCTTTTTACAAAATTTCGCACTTGGCGGGAGATTGGTTTGACATTTTTCACGAAACGTGTTTTCGCGTCGACACTTCTCAACGTACTGACCTCGAACCGGTCTCGTTGCGGAAGGGGAAGGGTCAGGCTACACGGAAGTGTAGCCAACATGTCGAAAATAAAATCCATCCGGTCGTGAGAGCCTCAGTACACTTACTTTCTGGATACGCCTCGTACTAAACTTTCATTGCATACAGTACAACCTTATTGCCACGTGACAACATTTTCCAACCAATGAGAAATATATTAAAGGTGCCTTAAGTGGAAACAAGAATGAAACGTTTTTAAAAAGACTCTGGTAGATTTCGTACTCGACCATTTCTCTCGAACAAATTACATTATTATAAATAAATAACATTATGCCATCTCCCTGACGGGATAGGCACAGATGACAGAGTGCCAACTTTTCTATCTCGACATACATACTCATACTCTTATCACACCATTCATACTCGTATCTCGCTGAAAATTTTCAGCGTCTTTCCAATCATGGATTAGCGCTACGCTCAAACAGAGATTGTCTATTGGCCTTTCCAGTTCACCGCTCCTCTTTCTTTACGTCGTCCTTTACTGTCCATGCAGTGAGACTCAAGAATCAGTTACAAACCAATATAAGACTCGCTCCGTCCTTGGCATGCTTTAAGAAGCGACTGAAAAAACTCTTAATTTCTAGTCAGTAAAATAACGTGTTTCATTCCTGATTTTTCTTTTCCTTTCCTCTCCATCATCCCTTCCTTTCCTTTTGATTGATGATATCTCACTTTATATGAAAAATAATGTTCGGGTGATTGTCCGTCTTTGTGGGGTTCGTGGGCATATAGTATGCTCACGTATGTGTTTATGGATTTCGTGGGGATGGATAGTCATTTGAATGATTTACGCGACCACATAACTTGCTTCATTTACTTTTGTCTGGTCGGTTGGAAGAGATTGCCGCCTGACAATAAGCCAGCCGGATTGTATTTGCAATTAAAGTGTTATATAAATAAATAAATACATGACGACGACCTCCGTGGCTGAGTTGGTAAATGATTTTCTCTCAACCCGGAGGTTGGGGATTCAATTTTCGTTGGGACCCAGATTAAAAAAAAAAGGATTCCAGTCGGCAATAAGCCTACCAAAAAAATAAATAAATACTTGCTCATTATAACAGTAATCTCCTTATATCCGTGCTCGTTATAACCAGTCGACTGTATATTTAATTAATTAATAAATTGTTTTCGTCGGTATTATTATAATATTCGTATCTATCGTCACTTGATGTTACTTTACGACCTATCGTCACTTGATGTTACTGTACGACCTATCGTCACTTGATGTTACTTTACGACCTTTCGTCACTTGATGTTACTTGATGTTACTTTACGACCTATCGTCACTTGATGTTACTGTACGACCTATCGTCACTTGATGTTACTTGATGTTACTTTACGACCTATCGTCACTTGATGTTACTGTACGACCTATCGTCACTTGATGTTACTTTACGACCTATCGTCACTTGATGTTACTTTACGACCTATCGTCACTTGATGTTACTTTAAGTATTAAGGTATCTAGAAACCGTTGTAATTTATTTTTATCAAACACTGTTTATTCCACTTTTTTGTAACGGTATAACCCTACCGGTTTCAAGGCTTTCACCTCATCTTCAGGGTAGCACAAACAAGACTGAAGATGAGGTGAAAGCCTTGAAATTGGTAGGGTTATACCGTTACAAAAAAAGTGGATAAATAGTGTTTGATAAAAATAAATTACAATATCTTTAAACCTCCACAACGTTAATGCCTTAACTATAAACATCATATCTAAAAACCCTTATCCAAGACAGGGAGACATTCATTAGTTTCGTAGCGCAGAAGTCATCTCAAAAAAACAATATTTTTTTCTCAATTTTGTAATATTTAGCTGTCTCTCTATAGTTGAAAATTCAGTGAATTATATGATCTCAATTTTAAGAAATTCACTGAAAAATCAAAGCTTTGTGTCTTACAACCTTGTAAAGTGAATTCCTTGAAAGCCTCTCTCTTAAGAAATTATTCCTCAAAAAGTAGTCTTTGCAGTAAATCATTAATTGGATTAAATAAAAGTCCCTAGAACAGAAATCCCTAGAATAAAGGTGTTGTTATTATATATAGGCTGTCTCAAAACAATGTACTCTACCCGGCGGTAAGTAATACACATCGGGCTTAAGAAAGAGAATGTCGGCCATAATCGGCTTACTTCGGCTTTGTAAAGCGTCATCTCTGTCATTCATATACGTGTTCCGTCGCGATTTGTCAGTCATTATGGCCGTCATTGTGTGACAGAGACGACGCTATACAAAACCGAAGTTAGCCAATTATGACCGACAGTCTCTTTCTTAAGCCCGATGTGTATTAGTTACCGCCGGGTACTTGTACTATATATACACTTTGTAATTGGTTTTTATCAAACATTGTTTATTCCATTTTTATAACGGTATATATAATCCAACCGGTTTCAAGGCTTTCACCTTATCACCAGAGGAACACAAACAAGTCTTGTTTGTGCTCCCTGATGATGAGGTGAAAACCTTGAAACCGATAGGGTTATACCGTTATAAAAAGTGGAATAAATAGTGCTTCATAAAAATAAATTACAATGTCTTTAAACCTCCACAACGTTAATGCCTTAACTATAAATAAAATATAATGTATACACACTTTTAAATCTTGCCGTTTACCTGTACTTGATGCAGATATTTGTCATACTACCCATTCGTGAAGAGTTTAAGGATGAGGAGGGCTCTTATTTCCAGTAAGATGGTGTACCTCCCTACTACCGTCGTGATGTGAGAGCCTATCTTGATAAAAATTTGCTTAACAGATGGGTCAGGTGTAGAAGTAGCGTTGAATATCCACCGCGCTCCCCAAACCTCACGCCAATGAACTTTTTTTAATGAAGACTCATAAAGAATAAAGTAAATGGCACAAAACCTACAACAGTTAATGAATTGAGAGCAGCCGTTGAAATAGAATGCGGCCAAATAACAAAAAAAAGAATAGTCCGTGAAGTGTGTGATGCCACGCTATCAGCAGTGCAGACAGAAACGCCATAATTAGAGTATTTGTGACAAATGAAAATAACAAATACGTTTATCTTCTTTAATTTGAAGTTTTTATATTAGGTACAGCTTAATAAATACTGAATTTTCAATAATATGAAATGTGTGTGTATTTTTTTGAGATATTCTGTACTTACTACTTAGTCATGGAAATCGCCGTATTTCATTTATAATGTTGATAGAGGCTTTTTATGTTAACTTTTTTAAGTGAACACTTTTCTAGAAAAGCTGCAAAGTAACGAAAGTGTTTTAATGTGACTTCAATCACTTGATGGCACGATATAAGTAAATTTTAAGATAAACGACAGAATAGTATAATACTGGATTATAATATATTGTACTTTGCATATAATATTAACACTTGCCTTACTGTGTAAAAAAATCCGCCAGCCACTGTGCTGGACGCTAAGCGTCCAGTGAAAAATGTATGTTTTAAATTTAAATTATACAAAATCTTCTAGGTTATTTTTTGTAATTGCTATAAAAACCATTTTATTATGTATTAAAACGTCGAATAATATAAAATAAATGCAAGAAATGAAATAATAAGGGCTGACACAGAGATACGACATTTTTAGGTACAGAGGTGCCAACACACACACACACCGACGTTATCCAATACACACACGCACAACGCATATTGGGGAGGTTAAAAGACATTGTAATTTGTTTTATCAAACACTGTTTATTCCACTTTTTTGTAACGGTATAACCCTACCAGTTTCAAGGCTTTACCTCATCATCAGGTGAGCACAAACAAGACTGAAATTCTGTTCGAACTGGTTCCGAGATACACGTTTCTAACGGTTAACATTCGGGTTGAAGACTGGGGGGGAAGGGAGGGATGAGAAAATCTCGGCAAGCAGCGGAGAGATTCTTGGGATATATGTATTATATCCCAAGAATCTCTCCGCTGCTTGCCGAGGTTGTCTCATTCCTCCCTTCCCCCCCAGTCCTCAACCCGAATGTTAACCGTTAGAAACGTGTATCTCGGTACCAGTTCGAACAGAATTTCAGTCTTGTTTGTACTCCCCTGATGATGAGGTTTTAGCGGATGTCCTTGTTGGACGTGCTGATGATTTTGATTGTTTGGTATTTAAAATAAAATACGTCGATTAGCAATGCGGAAAGTGAGAGTGAATAATCAATGAATAGTAAACAGTGACGAATGGTCAAATGATTAATGATCTTTATTTATCGGTTAGTAGGTATTTATACATATTCAGAACGGGGCGCGTGAGTGCGCCCGCAATATATTTTTATCTCACTCCTGTGCGTGTAGATATGGTTGCAGACGTTGCGAATAATATTGTGGGTAGATAATTTGTTGGCCAAAACGGCGAGACAGCGCGATGCGTTCTCTTTCTACTGTGGAATGTATCGTAAATAGTGTTTGCGGGTAAACAATATTAATGTTCTGGTATGCGACCTTTGGACATGTCCGAAGGTCGTTTCGTCGGTCGTTGACCGTGCGTATTGACAATAATTCAGGGACGACCGTAGTCCCTACAAGGTGAAAGCCTTGAAACCGGTAAGGTTATACCGTCACAAAAAAGTGGAATAAACAGTGTTTGATAAAAATCAATTACAATGTCCTTAAACCTCCACAACGTTAATGCCTTAACTATAAACAAATGAATTGACGTTGAATTATTATCAACCAAACCAAAATATTTTTTAAACAATTAAAAAAAATTTGGGTACCAACGGGAATCGAGTCTGAAACCCCGGGCTGGATGACAGGATCTTACCAAGTATGCCACAAAGGTCGTTGTAGTATAACATAATTACATTTAAAAAAAAAAACAAGTCAAATCCACAATTTCCAGCTGATAAAAATGAATAATTACTTTTAGACATCATTAGTTAAGATACAGTTTAAAAAGACACGAATTTGTGACATGAGAACTGGAAGGAGGGCATGCACGTTTAGCGGATGTCCTTGAAGGACGTGCTGATGATTTTGATTGTTTGGTATTTAAATAAAATACGTCGATTAGCAATGCGGAAAGTGAGAGTGAATAATCAATGAATAGTAAACAGTGATTAATGATGCTTTATTTATCGGTAAGTAGGTATTTATACATTTCAGAACGGGCGCGGGAGTGCGCCCGCAATATATTTTTATCTCGCTTCTGCGCGTGCAGAGATGGTCGATTGAAATATTGCAGACATTGCAGATATTACTGTGGGTAGATAATTTGTTGGCGAAAACGGCGAGACAGCGTGATGCGTTCTCTTTCTACTATGGAATGTATCGTAAATAGTATTTGCGTGTAAACAATTTCAATGTTTTGGTATGCGACCTTTGGACATATCGAAAGTTCGTTTCGTCGGTCGTTGACCGTGTATGTTGACAATATTTCAGTGACGACAGTAGTTCCTACACACGCAATGTCAGGTAGGACAAAGCCAGGTGATGGATGGGGCAGATATGAGAGCGTGTCAGCTTTTGAGAAGTTATCCCATCTTTATAAAAGTGGCGACATTATTTGTCATGCAAATAAAACGAAATCATTGCTGATTACGTTGTCACAGGCAATCTCTGCTTTTCCCAATCAATTCATCAGAGGATAGCATTATCTATGGTCTCAATAATCGAGACATCAGGTTTATAACCACTGAAAAGCGTGATCGGGAGACATTATCATCTTTGATTCCGTTAAAAGGGCATTCGAGTTTAAAAATAATAGTTATAAAATCACAATTTACTCGTGTATAACACCGTTTTGAGAACAGACACTTCTCAAAAGCACTCGAACTTGGAATTCGAACCCATTGTTATTGTCAGATTAAAAAATATAACAAAAAAAAAAACAAATTGAGTGTTAAGATAAGAAGATGGTGGCTGTGGTCATTATTTATCCGAACCTGCATATATTTACAAAAAAAGAAAACCATATTCGGTAAGAAAACTTATCAAGAGTCGACTTACTACATATGCACCTTTGTATTTTTTACGATATGTGATAATATCACATTCGAATTTAGGTGTAGCGTATTTGGTTTAACCTGGCGGGATTGTTGCCATATTGCAATATTTTCCAACCAACCAGAAAGATGTTAAAGAGGCCTTAAGTGAAAATCAGACTGGAATCAGTTTAAAAAAAAATCTGGGTTCCATTGGGATTTGAACCCGTAACCTCCGGGCAGGGAGACAAGCGTTTTACCAACTAGGACACGAAGATCGTGCAGTACCTACACACAATTATAAATTTTGATAAGACCTCCCAAAAAGGTTCTTCAAAGTGCTTCTTAAAATGGCACACCCCACATATTTCTCTATCACTTAAAGGCTATCATTCGACGCCATAGGACTAACAAAAGCTCTGTCATAATTATACCCGGAGGTTGCGCATAGAACAAGGCACGTAACTTGCTGTTCATCCACCTTACACGATGACAATTCAACCTCATACTTCTATGCTAGTATTGTTACCAGACCAATTGTTTTACTAGACTGTTACCCTTGTTTAGTTTATTGGGTACCATCGGGAATTTTTTTATTTTTTTTTATCCACTTTGCACGGATTTCTCCTGTTACACAAAGAGGGTCTGCTTCTAGCATTAGCTTATTCGTTAGGAATAATATCAGCCAGGATTCTTCTCATACTGCTAGGCGGTACCGAGAATATATCAACAGTGTCATTCAGTTGGTTCAATATCTCTATACCACGCGTGACTGAGTGTTTAGCCATGATATTCGTCCTGTAAGTTGATATGTAGAACAGAGGGTGTTTCCTTGCACGGATATATTTATTGGGTACATATAAACTTAGTGCTTCTAGAATCGCAGGACAGTTAAAGGAACCTTGGAAAACCTTTATTAGAAATATCGCAATGGATTCTTGCCTTCTTGTTTCGAGGCTTCTATAGTTACACACCGTGAGAAGTTCGGCATGGTGAGCATATTTTGGGTAATCGCCCTTTGTTCTGTACCATAGATATCTGACGATTTTTTTTTGTATTTGTTCTATATTGTTTTTATATTTGAGCTGGTGAGGAGCCCAAACCGTAGATGCATATTCTAATTTGGTTCTAATTAGATAATTATATAAGTTTCGGAGGATATCGGTGCTGTTAAATTCTCTTGATATTCTCATTACAAAACCGAGTAGTTTGTAACAGTCCGATATCAAACGTGAGACATGGTTAACGAACGTGAGTCCGACATCGAAGGTTACGCCCAAATCCTTGAATTCAGAAACTCTGTTTAGTGCCACTCCCTGTATAGTATACTGATGGTGGATTGGGGAAAACGATCGACTATAAGATACACAGACACATTTATTAATGTTGAACAGAAGATGATTTTGCTCACTCCAGGAGACTAGGGAGTCTAGGTTCTGTTGTAACTGTGCACAGTCGTGAGGTGAATTGATCTTTTTGAATATGTTCAAGTCGTCAGCGAACAATAAACATGTCGAGTGACTTATGGAATTTTGAATGTCGTCTATTAATATGAGGAATAGTAGGGGACCTAAATTGGATCCTTGTGGTATACCAGATCTTGCGATAAATTCCACAGAAGACGTGTTACGGATTGAACTCAAAACCTTATGGAAGAAGATAAACGCATAAAGATCATCGATTGTACTATAGATGTTGTACTCACCGAGTTGCAGCGTCTCCTGGCTATTAGGCTTGGCGGTGGCGGTGGCGGAGTCCCCGATGGCGTTGCCCATGACGCCCAGCTCCATGGCTCCGGAGGGGGCTGCCCCCTCGGCCTCCGCTGCGCCCCCTGCTGCGTCCCACAGCCTTACCACCGCTCACTACACATCCTGCAACAATAAATTAATTTTATTTTATATTCAGGTATTTTTCTCAAGATCTTGTATGTTAAAGTCTGTGAAACTTGGAATATCTTAGAATATTTAACAATAAATTACTTCGTTATTCCATTAATCACCGTTACACTTTCATTGTATACTTATTGTCATGTAACAATCTCTTGCAACCGTCAGAAATATTTAAAAATGCCGTGAGAGAAAACTAGACTGGTATCCTTTTTAAAAAAATCTGGATTTCAACGGAAATCGAACCCGCAACCTCCGGGCTAAGAGACAGGTGTCTTACCAACTAGGTCATTGAGGTTGTCACAAACTCACCTACAACACATATTGTGTTTTTTTTTAATTATTTATTATTGTACGTATAGAGTTTTATCCAATTAAATTATTTATCGATGTACGTACAGACTTTTATCCTTCATCGTATAGAGTTTTATCTACAATAGTTAAATTACATATGTGTATTAATATTATATACGTCTTTATATTATATCCAGTTAAATTACATATGTGTATAGATATTATATACGTCTTTATATTATATCCAGTTAAATAACATATGTGTATTGATATTAGGTTCTTACATATGAAATTGGCGTTTTGCCGTACTGGCAACTTTGATCTCAAATATCTTCTCTTTGGTTAGGAATTCCAAATTCAAATTTATACAGCTATTTACTCAAGTATTTGTGTTTCGAAAATTATAATTCATTTGTTTTTTCCTCAATTGTTTTTTTTCTTTGCGTCACTCAGTTTACAAAATGGAAAACTTGAAATATCGCGTTATTTACGAGTACGAGTTCCACCGTGGCACCAGTGCTGCAGAAACGGCTCGAAGGATTAATGATGTGTATGGCGACGGTGCCGCAAAAGAAAACACAGTGCGTTTTTGGTTCCAACGTTTTCGTTCTGGAAATTTCGACCTGCAGAACAAGCCCCGTGGACGGCCGGAGACCAAAGTTGATAATGAAGAATTGAAGGCTATTGTGGAAGCGGATCCATCGCAAACCACGTCCGAGTTAGCTGCAGGCTGCGGTGTTAGTGATAAAACTGTTTTAATCCACTTGAAGCAAATTGGGAAGGTGAAAAAGCTTGAAAGGTGGGTACCTCACGAATTGAGTGAAGCAAATCAACAAACGCGCGTTGACTGCTGCGTTGCATTACTCAACCGGCACAATAATGAAGGGATTTTGAATCGAATCATTACCTGTGATGAAAAGTGGATCCTGTATGATAATCGGAAGCGCTCATCGCAATGGCTGAACCCTGCCGAACCAGCCAAACCATGCCCCAAGCGAAAATTGACTCCAAAAAAGTTACTTGTGAGCGTTTGGTGGACTAGTGCTGGTGTCGTTCACTACAGCTTTCTTAAATCTGGCCAGACGATTACGGCAGATGTCTATTGTCAGCAACTGCAAACCATGATGGAAAAGCTAGCTGCTAAACAACCGAGGCTGGTTAATCGCTCTAGGCCACTGCTGCTTCATGATAACGCTAGACCACACACTGCACAACAGACGGCTACCTAATTAGAAGAGCTTCAATTGGAATGTCTAAGACATCCACCGTACTCTCCGGACCTTGCCCCGACAGATTACTATTTTTTTCGAAATTTGGATAACTTCTTGCAAGGGAAAAAATTCAACTCCGATGGGGCAGTCCAAACCGACTTCAAAGATTTTATTGATTCCCGTCCGAATGGTTTTTTTAGTAAAGGGATCGATGAACTACCTATGAGATGGCAAAAGTGCATAGATAGCAATGGTACATACTTTGATTAAATAAATATATTATATTAAAAAAAAATCAACTTTATGTTCCTCCCAAACAAAACGCCAATTTCATATGTAAGGACCTAATATTATATACTATACGTCTTTATATTATATCCAGTTAAATTACATATGTGTATTGATATTATATACGTCTTTATATTATATCCAGTTAAATAACATATGTGTATTGATATTATATACTATACGTCTTTATATTATATCCAGTTAAATTACATATGTGTATAGATATTATATACGTCTTTATATTATATCCAGTTAAATAACATATGTGTATTGATATTATATACTATACGTCTTTATATTATATCCAGTTAAATTACATATGTGTATTGATATTATATACGTCTTTATATTATATCCAGTTAAATTAGATATGTGTATATTGATATTATATATAATTATATACGTCTAGAGTTTTATCCTTCATCGTAAAGAGTTTTATCCGGTTAAATTATTTATTGATGTACGTACATACTCGTATATATAGTTTTATGCTTCATCGTGTAGAGTTGTATCCAATTAAATTATTTATTGACGTACGTATAGAGTTTTATTCTACATCATATATCATAGAGCTGTATCCTGTTAAATTATTTATTGATGTACCTACGTATAGAGTTTTATTCTTCATCGTATAGAGGTGTATCTAGTTAAATAATTTATTGATGCACGTCTAGAGTTTTATCCAATTAAATTATTTATTGATGTACGTCTAGAGTTTTACCCTTCATCGTATAAAGTTGTATCCAGTTAAATTATTTATTAATGTACGTCTAGAGTTTTATCCAATTAAATTATTTATTGATGTACTTCGAGAGTTTTAGCCTTCATCGTACAGAGTTTTATCCAGTTAAATTACATATGTGTAATGATATACGTCTAAAGTTTTATGCTTCATCGTATAGAGTTGTATCCAGTTAAATTATTTATTGATGTACGTCTAGAGTTTTATCCAGTTAAATTACATATGTGTATTGATAAACGTCTAAAGTTTTATCCTTCATCGTATAAAGTTGTATCCAAGTAAATGATTTATTTATGCACGTCTAGAGTTTTATCAAATTAAATTATTTATTGATGTACGTATAGAGTTTTATCCTTCATCATACAGAGTTTTATCCAGTTAAATTACATATGTGTAATGATATACGTCTAAAGTTTTATCCTTTATCGTATAGAGTTGTATCCAGTTAAATTATTTATTAATGTACGAGTACGTCTAGAGTTTTATCCAATTGAATTATTTATTGATGTACGTCTCGAGTTTTATCCTTCATCGTATAGAGTTAAATTATTTATTGATGTACGCATAGAAAAATTTTATCCTTTTTTTTTACTAAAATGGTTATTTTTTCCTTTGTTTTTATTTGGCGTATGTTCTCTAAACGGTGCTATAGTATTTGTATTTTGATTATATCAGTATTTTTACTATAATACAATAATTAACACTAATAAAACACAATAATTACATAACGACTTCGCTACGTCCTACGCAATTTAAGTTGATGATTAACAACTTAAAATGGGTCATACACGTAACTATACACGTTCATTACAACTTAGTTCGTTTGTAAGTGGTTATTCTTTTAAGAAAACAAATCTTTATATATTTTTTAATTCTTTTTTTATTTGTGATTAAAAATATTCGGACATTTTTTTCTTTCGATAAGAAAAGGGACGCACATTAAGTGTTCCGATAGAATGACCACATTAATATTATTAATTTCCTCACCATTGGTCGAACTAAAGTAAAAATGGTCTGATCTCTTTTTCCTCAGGTTCTTAAGAGCATATAAATTTTAAAAAATATAAATTATTAAAAAAAAACCTACGCTGATAGTTAAGGGGAAGAAACCATTTATTTATTTATTGAACATTTCATAGTAAAAACAATCTGGTGGGTTTATTGCCAGGTGGCAATCCTCTTCCAGCCAACCAGACAAAAGTACGAGGGCGGTCCGATAAGTACTTAGCCTCACCGCCCGATGGCACCACTATCGCAAGAACAATTTTTTATCGCGTAGTACATTCTTGTTGACAGCTACTGTCAAAATTTCAGCCGAATCGGACGCGTAGTTTTGTTTTGACCGCGTGTGGAAGCGAGCGTGTCCGCGGATTTGAGAAAATTGGAAAAAGAGCAATATCGGTCGGTGATTCGATTCTTGTTTTTGAAAGGGAAATCGCGCAGCGAAATCAAAGAGCGCTTGGATGCTGTGTACGGTGACTCTTCTCCTTCGATGACGACCGTCAAAAATTGATTTAACGTGACAAAAATCCACGATCTCGTATTGGCAGACCGCCGATTGAAGGTGCGTGAGATAGCTGAGACAGTAAGCATCTCAAAAGACCGCGTGGGTCATATCCTGCATGAAGTATTGGGCATGAGAAAGCTGTCGGCGCGATGGGTGCCGCGTTTGCTCACTCCGGACAACAAGCGCAACCGTGAGACCACTTCAGAGCAGTGTTTGACGATGTTTAAGCGCAATCCGAAGGAGTTTCTGCGTTGTTTCGTGACCGTCGACGAAACATGGATACACTGGTACACACCCGAGACCGAGGAACAGTCGAAACAGTAGACTTCACCCGGCGAACGTGCTCCGAAGAAGGCGAAGACCGTCCTATCGGCCGGAAAGGTGATGCCCACGGTTTTCTGGGATTCAAAAGGTGTGATCTACATCGACTTCCTGGAGAAGGGCAAAACGGTCACAGGGCTCTACTATGCCGAATTATTGGGCTGATTCGACGCCGAATTGCAGAAAAAACGGCCCCATTTGGCGAAGAAAAAAGTGCTCTTCCATCATGACAACGCACCGGCTTACACCTCCGCCGTCGCCACGGCCAAATTGGTAGAATTAGGCTACGAAATGCTGCCCCATCCACCGTATTCTCCAGATTTGGCCCCGTGCGACTTCTTTTTGTTTCCAAATTTGAAAAAGTCACTCGCCAGGAAGAAATTTGAGTCGAATGAGGAGGTTATCGCCGCCACGGAGGCCTACTTTGTAGACCTCCAGAAAACGTATTTTTCAGACGGGTTAAAGAAGTTGGAGCATCGCTGGGTCAAGTGTATCGAACTCAAAGGAGATTATGTTGAGAAATAAATCGCCACTTTTCCAAAATTTTTGTTATTCTTTTGTAGGCTAAGTACTTATCGGACCATACTCGTAAGTAAAGGAAGTTATTTATTTATTTAATATTTTTATTGAAAATACAATCTGGCTGGCTTATTGCCAGGTGGCAATCTCTTCCAACCAACTAGACAACAGTAAATGAAGCAAGTTACATGGTCGCATAAATCATTCAAATGACTATCCATCCCCACGAAATCCATAAACACATACGTGAGCATATGCCCACAAACCCCACAAAGACGGACAATCACCCGAACATTATTTTTCATATAAAGTGAGATATCATCAATCAAAAGGAAAGGAAGGGATGGTGGAGGGGAAAGGAAAAATCAGGAATGAAACGCGTTATTTTACTGACTAGAAATTAAGAGTTTTTTCAGTCGCTTCCTAAAGCATGCCAAGGACGCAGCGAGTCTTATATTGGTTTATAACTGATTCCAGAATCTCGCTGCATGGTCAGTAAAGAACGATGTAAAGAAAGAGAAGCGGTGAACTGGAAAGACCAATAATAGACAATCTTTGTTTGACCGTAGCGCTAATCTATGATCGGAAAGATGCTGAAAATTTTCGGCGAGATAAAAGGGGCGACGGGACAGTTAAAGATATTAAACAATAGAGACAGTATGTGAATTTGGCGTCTATTTCTAACATTCAACCAGTTTAATGCCTTCTGGTATGAAGTTATATGATCGTACTTTCGTAGGTTGAAAATAAATCTTAGACATACATTTTGAAGACGCTGTAATAAGTTCTGTATGATAATTAATTATTTATTATCAGAGTATACTCAAAAGAGTGTTATTCGTAATCAGGAGGTCCATACATCTAACAAAGATATCGACTAACCAGGCTATATTCAGAAGTACAAAAACCCTTTTGGTTAGGTTCATTCTTCATAGAAATCATAGACGATGAGTGTGAAGGAAAGAAACATGATAGACGCCTTCAAGATGTAGTGTTGGAGGCAGATGCTCAGTATCACATGGGTCTCAAGTCATACCAACGTCCCATCATTCAAGAAATGCAGATTACCGAAAGACTTTCGACAACATGCAGAAAAATAATTCTTATGTACTTTGGGTACGTTGCTAGAAAACATTATGAATGCCTGGTGATCACAGGTACAGACGAAGGTAGGCCACCAAGAGGAAGGTTTCCTAGGAGATAGATTAATCAAATAGAGGAGATAACAGGATCTTCTTTAAGCGCTGCGTTCAACATGCCCCAGGACCGGGCGTAAGAGAGACAGGCGGTGCACCGTGTTTGAGACATTGCAGAGGACCAAGACTTACCATTCGAGAACACAAATGCTGTCACTCCCGTAATGCAAATGGATGGAGAAACATTACCAAATTGTGACTCCTTTAAGTATCTTGGGTCACTCATCCATAGCGATGGAGGATGTGCAGCAGATGTAACACATAGAATTAGTGTGGGATGGATGAAGTTTAGATCAATGACGGGAGTTCTATGTGATCCGAAAATGCCAGTAAAGTTAAAAGGAAAAGTATACCAAACGATTGTCAGACCTGCACTCCTCTATAGCTCCGAATGCTGGACGATGTATAACTCTTACTCTAGGCAACTAGAAACTGCTGAAATACGCATGCTAAGATGGTCAGCTGGTATGTCCCTAAGAGACAAAATAAAAAGCTCACGCATTCGTGGAAGCCTAGGTGTTACATACATCAACAGCAAGATAGAGGAGAGGCGATTGAGATGGTATGGGTACGTTGGACGCAGAGCCCCCGATCACATTGTGAACCAGGCAATCTCCATGGATCTTCCTCGAATAACAATCAGAGGAAGACCAAAGAATTCGTGGGTGGTGCAAAAAGATAACCTGATGCAGAGGCACGGCCTGGGGGACGTAGTCCGGAACAGAAGAGCATACAACCTGAGGACGAGGAGAGCTGACCCCAACAGTCTTCGCAGACAATGAGTTGGCATGGAGCCAGGGAGAAGAGAAGAAGAGGACCAAGACTTAAGCATTAGCACTCGATGAAGAAGAAGGAGGAAGTGTATTATTATCTCACTTGTCGTTACAATATTTAAGTACGGCGCAAGTACTTAGACTCTGAGAGCAAAGGAGAGACGCAGAATATATACAAATGAAATGTAGTGCAGGAAAAGGATGTTACGAATTCCAAGGGCAGGATAAGAAATAATACCTCCATTCTCGAAGAACTAACAGTACCAATAGATTATTGACAATATGCCTAAGAATCCTCTGATTATTTGGAGACATTGCTTTTGGCCATGAAGATATAGGGTCTTTCAAATTGAGCGCTTTTTTTAATTCTTGGATAAAATACAGATGGCGTCGCGAACTTGCCTGCGTCTTGTGACACTTGAGAAATGTAATGTGTGGCATTTATAAAAATGGAGTCGTATACAATACAACAACGTGTTCAAATTGTTAAATTATTTTATACAATAAAAATGGGCGTTCAGTGAAAAATGTTTTTAGAAAATATTTACGGGTTGTGTAATCGTCCATCTGAAAGCACTATCAATCGAATCGTTAAAACATTTCAACGAACTGGTTCCGTGGAAGATAAAAGAAGAGAAATATATAGCCGTAGCTGTCGTTTACAAGAGCATATTGATTTGGTCCAGCATCGTGAAAGTGTTGCTGAAGACCCAGGAATGTCCATTAGTTGACGTTCACAACAAGTTGGACTCGGTGAATCCACAAAATGGCGTATTTTACGAAAATATTTAGCTCTGAAGGCACATCAGGTTCAAATAACACTGGAACTAAAGTCATTCGATCATGCAAAACGTCATGAATTTGTCAATTGGGTCAAAGAATAACCAAATTAATTTTAAAAAGCGCTCAATTTGAAAGACCCTATAGTTTGGAAAGGCTTGAGGTCACTGCAAGCTTGCATAAGAGGAAACGCCTCAATGTGCTGGACTGACCAAGTGAGAGACACAACAAAGTGTTGCGGAGTGCAGGGATGGATGGAGAGGAATCGTCAAGAGCTATTGTGGTAGTAACGATGCTTAGTCATGAGCTACACGACATAATTGATAGAATTACCCCTCGAAAGGTCTCAATGACTTTCGGATACTAAAAATCCAAATGTCAAAATAATTTATCTAACAAAGGTTTCAATTTTTTTTAATGAAATGCCAAATGAATTTTAAAGAAGGTGAGACGATCCAGAATTTTCGTTTTCGATGTGTTTTAAATTGATGTGTCAAGGGTATTATATTTTTAATCTGTCAATAATAGTGGGTTCGAATCCCGAGTTAGAACGCATTGGATGAGAGTTTGCTCTCGAAAAGGCGGTATATAAATTGTCATTTTATTATTCCACTTTATGTAACGGTATAACCCTACCGGTTTCAAAGTTTTCACGTCATCATCAGGGGAGCATAAACAAGACTAAAGTGGAATAAACAGTGTTTGATAAAACAAATTAAAAAGTGTTGAAACATCCACAATGTTAATGTCTTAACTATAAATAATATATCATCATCATTGTCAACCAGGGTCGATCCACTACTGGATGAAGGTCTCCCCAAGTTGACTCCAAATAGTTCGGTTTTTTGCTCGTTGATGCCATGTGATGCTGCCATGCTTCCTGATTTCATCTATCCAGCGTACCTTCGGTCTTCTTATGGACTTCTTTATGCCTCTTGGGTACGATTGGATTATTTCGGATGTCCATCGGGAGTCTGACATTCTGGCTACGTGTCCGGCCCATTGCCACTTCATTCTTTTGCACACCTTTATAACGTCTTTTACCTTTGTTAAATAATATACACTCGTACATATAATCATATGTTCAAATTTAAGCTAACAAGAGAAAGTTTAAATCCTCGAATACAGAGTGTCCATCCTTCCTTCCACTACCTTCCACGTCCTGCATACTCTTCGATTAGAAACACTTTTCACTCTTTCAAAATTTGCTTAATTTACTTGTGCCATTTATTTTTGGTCTTCCCAAACTTCTCGTATCTTCTATACCAGGTGTGGTCAAGAATTTGTCTACTCTCATGGTTCAGTGGTCAAGTCGTTTGGCTCACGAACCAAGGGTCCCGGGTTTGTTTCCCGGTGGCGTTATATTTTTTCCATTGCGATTCCGGGCTGGTAAGATCGAGAATCTAAAATATAATTATTTTGACTGTCACGGGATTTCCAGTTAATTGTTTCTCTTTCTTGTTCTTTCCAGTTTTACCCTGGAACCAGTTACCGGCCGTCGTAGGACAATATAGGCTTACTTCAAACAGCGTAGTATAATATATATCACATCTGATCAATGACGTAATATGTGTATCCATAACTCATATTTCCTAGTTCACCTTTTATCTCCTTTAGCAGTCTTGGATGACATTTTCAAATATTTCTTTTATGACATTTGCGAATGTTTTTTTTTCCACTTGTTTTTTAAAGCTTTTGTATTTTCCTTGTGGAAATAACGTTGTACACTTTCACCCAGTTTTTTCCCGATACGTAAACTCTTGTCTGGCAGAGTGGAAGGGATTGCCGTATCGTAATTAAGTCACCATTTATATACTCGTACTTAACAATTTAGTGTTTAAATAAATAATACATAATTATTTCGCACATTTTACGCAACACTCTCTTATAACTTTGGATTTCTTCGTAATGGAGTATTGTAAATGTACCTTCGTGGCTTAGTTGGTAAGACGCCTGTCTGGAGGTTACGGGTTCAAATCCCACTGGAACCAAGATCTTTTAAAAAAGGATTCTTCTCTTGTTTTCACTTAAGGCCACTTAAACATCTTGCTGGTTGGTTGGAAGAGATTGTCACATGGTAATAAGCCTGCCAGGCTGTACTGTATACAATAACAGTGTAATAAAATACAATACCATTCTTGAACAGGTCCAAACACTTGACTAATAATTTATCGTTTAAATATTAACAAATTTAAATATAACTTAAAAATGAAATAAAAAACTTAAGTTAGGGTTTAAATAACCAAGAATAAACACGGGCATAGATTCAAAAAAGTATTTGAAACAACGCGTCTCTATGCCCATGATATTTTTTATGGTACAACCACAACTCCCAAAACCGCATTTCATCCCCTAACTTACCCTACTTTCTCCTCCGTGCAGATGTGAAAATACCGCGGCAGGGCAACGACTCTACTAGATGACATTCTACCGGCCATCACTCATAATGTCTATCATTTTTCTTGCTGAATGCTGACCCATTTACTGTATGTCCATTTTTTATCAAGTGACATTTATTTTAAGCATACACGATTTAATTACAGAATTACCAAACTCTTTTTTACTAAATTAGTGTGAAAATTGTGTCATTTGTCTGACAATAATAATTAAATTAGAGTTGCTTCTATGTTGTTTTTTAGTTCATATTAATCAAATAATTTATATTACAGAATGCCACACTGTCTTTTCCCTGGCTTCATCCCAATTCATTGTCTGCGAAGACTGTTGGGGTCAGCTCTCCTCGTCCTCAAGTTGTATGCTCTTCTGTCCCGGACTACGTCCCCCAGGCCGTGCCTCTGCACCAGGTTATCTTTTTGCACCATCCATGAATTCTTTGGTCTTCCTCTGGTTGTTATTCGAGGAAGATCCATGGAGATTGTCTGGTTCACAATGTGATCGGGTGCTCTGTGTCCAACGTGCCTATACCATCTCAATCGCCTCTCCTCCATCTTGCTGTTGATATCTGTAACACCTAGGCTTCCACGAATGCGTGAGCTTTTTATTTTGTCTCTTAGGGACACACCAGCTGACCATCTTAGCATGCGCATTTCAGCAGTTTCTAGTTGCCTAGAGTAAGAGTTATACATCGTCCAGCATTCGGAGCTATAGAGGAGTGCGGGTCTGACAATCGTTTCGTATACTTTTCCTTTTAACTTTACGGGCATTTTCGGATCACATAGAACTCCCGTCATTGATCTAAACTTCATCCATCCCACACTAATTCTATGTGTTACATCTGCTGTACATCCTCCATCGCTATGGATGAGTGACCCAAGATACTTAAAGGAGTCACAATTTGGTAATGTTTCTCCATCCATTTGCATTACGGGAGTGATAACATTTGTGTTCTCGAATGGTAGGTACAGATACTCTGTTTTCTTTCTGCTCAGTCTCAATCCATTATCCTCCAAGATTCTTCTCCACCTTTCTAGACTATTTTGCAGGTCTTCATGTTTTTCACTTATTAATACGATATCGTCTGCAAATAGTAGGATCTTTAGGAGACTGTTCATTTCCTGGTTAGTTAAATAGTCCATGACTAAGATGAACAGTAGCGGACTGAGTAGCGATCCTTGATGTACCCCCACCTTTACAGGAAATTCCGGTGAAGTTACCGAAGTGCGCTCAGAATGCCACACTGTATTTTAAGTTTTTCGTGTGTTTGTGACTTTATGTAATTGTCTCACAATAATAATTAAATGGCAATTTTTAAAGCAAGTTTTTTAATTCATTCGACTTAAATCGTTAAAATTACAGAATACCTGGCTGTATTTAACTTCATTCGGGTCAAAATTGTATTGGTTTTACAATATTAAACAAATGACGACTTATATCGCACGAATTTTTTTAATTCACTCTTTGTAAACATTAAATTTACAGGATGTCAAACTGTATTTTAATTTATTCGTGTGGTTGTGCCTTTTATATTCACCTGGTAATAATAATTAAAGGACGCTTTCTGTAGTAAATTTTTTAAATTGATTCGACTCATTAAATTATAAAATGGCAAATGATATTTTAATTTATTCGTGTGGTTTTATCTTTTTGTGTATATCTGGTAATAATAATTAAGAACAATTTCTGTAATAAGTTTTTTAATTGATTCGACTCTTTAAAATTACAAAATGCCAGT
>OX463862.1:1470906-1534913 GCA_949825065.1 Odontocerum albicorne
ACTCCACGGCACAGCATCGCTTTTTAATAGAATTAACGTTGGAATGGCGAGGGGATCCTCGACTACGAGGCCCAGCAACGACTATATTGCTATAAATTAACACAAAAATAGTGCTACATAAAACTACCTTAAGTAAAGCTGCAGCAGATTAAACCCGATGATCGTCTCGCTGAAGCATCTCAACAGAGTTTAATTTGTCAAGCAGATGTGCTTGCTGAAGTGCAACACGATAAACCAATACAAACATCTTCTTTCAATAGCATGACTAACAATTATACTTAATCACGAGAAATGGCCTATCGATATCGACCAAATAGGCTACAAGGGCTGTGATGGTGTAAACGTTGATGAACAGTGATGCAATCATAATACTAGGCGTATCCAGAAAGTAAGTGTACTGAGGCTCTCACGACCGGATGGATTTTATTTTCGACATGTTGGCTACACTTTCGTGTAGCCTGACCCTTCCCCTCCGCAACGAGACCGGTTCGAGGTCAGTATGTTGAGAAGTGTCGACGCGACAACACGTTTCGTGAAAAATGTCAATCCAATCTTCCGCCAAGTGCGAAATAAATAATGCCGGGCAAGAGTTTTTGAGGCGCTGCAAACTCCATGGAGATGAATTTCTCCGCTCCATCGTTACTGGAGATGAAACTTGGGTTGCACACTACACGCCTGAAACCAAAAGGCAGTCTCAACAGTGGCGTCACACCTCTTCACCCTCTGCCAAAAAGTTCAAAACCACAATTTCAGCCAAGAAAATCATGGCATCCGTGTTTTGGGACTGTCAAGGCATAATTTTAATTAAATATATGCCTCAAGGGGAGACCATTAACTCTGCAAGATACTGCGAGACCCTAAAAAATTGCGGAGGGCGATTCAGAACAAGAGGAGAGGCATGCTGACAAAGGGAGTCTGCCTGCTGCACGAAAATGCCAAACCACTCACGGCCAACGCCGCGAAGGAACTGCTCGCCTCGTTTAAATGGGATGTCCTGAACCATCCCGCGCACCTCCCTGAAGCTGCACATGGGTGGAAAAAGGTTTTCAACCGACGAGGACGTAAAGGAGGAGGTGGAGAAGTGGACGGAGGGGTTGGCGGGAAACTACTTCGAGGAAGGCATCAAAAAGTTGATACCCCGCTTCACCACCTGCATTGAGAGGAATGGCGACTATGTCGAAAAATAGCTTACATATGTACTACGGTAACCAAGTAATTTCTTTGTTTAAATAAAAAAAATTGTAACCTACAAAAATTCAGTACACTTACTTTCTGGATATGCCTCGTATGTTATAGGAACTCGAATAAATCTATGATATATGCTATGCTAGTGGTGTGGTGTGCTATCAGAGCACACCTGTCTGCATAATATTCAGGCCAAGGTACAGCCTCGAGTTTCGCGGTCACGATCACCCCCATGCTTCGCTCAACACTGCTACTTCAAAATGTGTACAATGCTAATTGGTGAGGGCGCGGGACCGAAGTATTTCAAGGGAAGGAGGAACGGTTGGCTGGCGGAAGACACAAAATGGCTGGCTGACGGAAGATACGTTATTTGTTTTTAACGTGTTCCCCGCGGGAAGCACAAACGCCTGTGATCTGACGACAATCCAAGTTTCAAATCACAAATACTTAAAAAAAATGACACAAAACCGGAATAAAAATTGAACTAAAATTTAAAATAATCTTTATTCTAGCGACATCTCTGAAAACCTTGTCAAATAAAATATTTGTTTATGAGATATTGTTGAATAAACAGAGCGCCGATTTTTTTTGGTTTCTCAATATTTCCAGCATTAACGACCTGTCGCGCGGATCGAGTCCTGCGATGAGTCTCTCTTACGTAAATAAACATTACTAAGTCTCTCTTACGTAAATAAACATTACTAGTGCTATATGCATTTGATTGGGTGAGTGTCATGAAGCATTGATTTGATCGTAGCATTCCTTTGTTTATTTTACGCAATGTTTAGTTTATCTCCTTTATTTAATGAGTCTCCTTAAGAGTAATGACTATTATTTATTATCAGAAAATTACTTAAGTGTCATGTTTACTTGGTGTTGTAATCAAATATTAGTGGTTCTAAACAAAATATGTGTTTAAACTTAGAAATTAAAAAACGCGGAAATTGTGCCGCGCACAGGATTCGTGGAATTTGATTTTTAACGCGGTGAACAGGTTAAAGACAGTTTCAGAACTTAATTATCTTGTATCAGTATACCACTGAGCTGTTTGAATTACTAGATTTAAATTAATTCATATAATAGTACTTGTATATATTTAAGAGCATGCCCAAGAGACAACATTGTAATCGAGCTTTCTGGCATAACACTATTAGAGTAATAAAACTATAGAGGTGCACGACTGCGTGGTAGCACACACGACTTAAATGCAAAAGGTCGTCGATTCGAATCTCGCCTTGTGCTACTCCCCTCGAATGACAAAGGCATTATTTCCACCTAATAGTCGGGAGTACAAGAATACCTTTGACTTCGGTCATATTTGATAGATTAAACTTCCAAAACGATCGGTAGATTTAATCTGCTGCAGTCAGTCTTTAGGTAGAGTTTAATTGGGATGCTTTATAGCACTTGAAGAGTTTATAATAAACCGAGCAAAGTTACTAAGAAACATACATTTTAATATTAAATAGTTTGTAATTTATTTTTATCAAACACTGTTCATTCCACTTTTTTGTGACGGTATAACCCTACCGGTTTCAAGGCTTTCACCTCATCTTCAGGGGAACGCTAACAAGATTAAATGCTGTTCGAACTGGTACCGATATACACGCTTCAACGGTTGGAGGCTGGGGGGGGGGTGAGGAAGGCTAGAGACAATTTCGGACAAGAGCTGAGAGATTTTTGGGAAATAACTGTTCAACAGATGTTCGGATCGGTGTACTGACTTAAAAATTTCTAGGGCCTCTAATCTGTCTAATTTATTTCCGTTACTACTGATATGTAAGAATTTGGCATCATCGATAGAAAAAGTATGGTTTTCAATAGTGACGATGATTAGCCATTTCAGAATAAATTAGAGGATTTGTTAAGGCGGATTTGTGTTCACGAAATCTCTTTTCAAAAGATCTTCCTGTCTTTCCTATATAGAAATGATCACAGTCAGCACATAAAAGTTTATATAATACATAGCACTGTTGCTAAGTATTCCATTTTTGCCTTTCCCATTAAATAAGAGTTTCCGGAGATTAAAGTTAGTGTAAAAAGCTGGCTTTATGTGACTTGGAATATTTTTGGTTATTTCATATGATATGCTTTTTATAAATAGGACTTTGCTCCATTTATAGGTATGCTTATAGGTGGCGTTAAATATATAATCTTTTATAAATTTCTTTTTTGTTTTGTGTTTTAAAAGTGAATCAATGAGGCTTCCAGAATAGCCATTATTTGTGGCAATTTTTTTTATGGTTATTAATTCCTTTTTAAAATTGTCGTAGGTTAAATCCTCGTAATATTCACGCGTCGACTATTGTAACAGTGTTTCTTTGGATTTATCCATGACACAACCGAAAAAAAACATGATTAATTTAAAATACTGCTGCAGGCCTCATTTTAGGTGGTACGACGAAGTGCCCCATAACTTCACAGTGGTTGAAGGAGAGGGTCCAACAAAAGGTGAGAGTTCAATGATCAGGTTCCTCGATATTTCCAGGATTATTATAGACAGGAAGAGATCGCTGGATCTTTTCTCAGGTCGAGCGTTGTACATAATTGGACCCTTTAGATTCCCAGTAGAGTTGGTAAACCCAAATATTTCGGGTATCGAGATCTCTTCTGTGGAGCTGTCTTTCGTCCTCCCTGAGGCAAATCTTCAAATCAGCGAAGTTTTTGATAAACTTGAAAAGTCACTTATCCTCTCTACAACTTCTGTAAGCTGAGCCAGTTGGGAACCGTTCTTAAGGCGGTCGTAATGGCCGGGAAACGGAACTGTACTAAATTACTTTATTAAATCGTATATGGAAGTTAATCTACCAGGAATCAATCCTGAGGTGTCTATCGAATTCAATCGATGTGGTAATCTGTCGAATTCAATCAATGTGATAATCTGTCGAATTCAATCGATGTGATAATCTGTCGAATTCAATCGATGTGGTAATCTGTCGAATTCAATCGATGTAGTAATCTGTCGAATTCAATCGATGTGATAATCTGTCGAATTCAATCAATGTGATAATCTGTCGAATTCAATCGATGTGATAATCTGTCGAATTCAATCGATGTGGTAATCTGTCAAATTTAATCGATGCGGACGTCTTTGTAAAGGAATCATTGGAAATAAGAACAATTCATTTTGTGTCGTATCACAAGTGTGGCAGGCTCGAATGGTATTGTGACAAAGTGCCGCGGTGAATTCAGTGTGGTTTTGTACAAATCAAAGGCTTCGCATTATCGAACCCCTAATAATTTCATGGGTTTGCATTTCAATTTAGTTTTGGAGCAACGGGAATACAATTAATTAATTAGATGCATTATACACGTACATACTTAATTAGTTCTAAAATGTATTCAGATTTTTTGACGTATTCGGTTGACTGGTGAAATACTCAATGTTTTTTTTAATATCGTTTATAGATTTTTAAATTAGGAAAATTAGTATTAGAACACTTGACAGAGCTTATGTGTTACAGCCGTCAGTCAGCTTAAATAGTGTAAGATTTAATATAACTTGATTCCTGGATTGCTGCAGAGGGTGGTTATGAAAAGGAAATAAAGAGACGAACACAATAATAATGTACAGAACCGTACAAAGACTGTTGAATAGGTGGATAGCTGCTGTTCGATACTCGGAGATTTCGGTTCACTTTATGCTTTTCCGGTAAAAGGTAGCAGGGTGAAGAGATTCCTCTTTAGTAGGTAGAAGTTGGTTGTAAGTAAAATACAGTAGACTGGAGTGAACTGAGAATATATTTTTAGACTTTTGAACTCCTTATTGGCGGCCAATCGCTCATCGTAAGCGCTTGTTTTTGCCCGTGCATGCCGTCATGACTTGCGAGATATCACATTTCTCGCACGTTTTCGCATGCATGGGCCGGCCGACTTTCGTTACTATCTCTCGCGAAGGCCGCGCATAAGGAACAATTGCATTACGGTCATGACACAGCATGTACATCAACAAACATCAAAATATATCAAACAAATACATCATATGTTTTGGGTGACGCATACGTCCGATACAAATAACAAGTTTACAATTTATACAGCATCGTTTCAAAAGAGCAGACTCTCTTTAAGGGCGCTCTAACTCAGGATTCCAAACCACTTTTATTGAAAAATAAAAAATATTAATAATTCTTTAATAGGCAGACAAAAAAGAACACCAGACTTTCTTATCTCGATTCACATAATTCGCTTATTTTACATTCATACACATTCTCATACCATTCCTACAATTTATCTATCGATTCTAAATGATAGTCGAAAAAAAAAACGTGTTGTGTGTTATTGCCTTCACGTGCGGGGTAATATTATCTACACGTGCGAAGACGAACCGTGAGATTCGTGTGTAATTCGTGGTTCTTAATCCAAACACTCAATTAGTGAGGTCCAAAGGCAATATTATATCTCGGTCAAGCTCTTCAATATAACTGAATCACCTATTCGGATATGATGAATTATATCATGAGAATAGAAAAAAATAAAACCAGTCAAGGGCCAGTTATATAAGGTCTTTCGAAGTATCGCATTATACCGCATAGTTTGCCTCGTGATATCACCGTTTCGAAAACGTTATAGTTTCATCAATAGGGTTTATAATATGAGTGGGTCAGAACCAGACTTGACTAACCCACAAAAATATAAAATTAGAGTTAGGCACATACGCTACATCTTTATACCCATTTCTATCAGAACCAAACATGATTATAAGTTTATAGTTCACCATACCAACGGTAACAAATGGTAACAGAAAATCAATGCTGTCCGCAAATTGTAGTTTTTAGGCACAAAAACAGACATGTTCAACGCTATGAAAACATATGTAGTTGTATTAAACTTGTGTATTGTTGCGAGTTAAAAGTCTTTGACAAATGTAAACACAAGAAAAAGACGCCAATGACGCGGTTTGACAGTCACTACATTGACAACTAGAGCCATCTATGAGCAAATTCCGGATTCATATTTACATACGTGATAAGTGCAGACATCTACCGTTAAACAGAAAACAAACCATTTTTTAATAGATCTGAAATTTTGAAGTCAATTATCTCAAAACAAGATAAATGTGGGATAGTCATGTCTGGTTCTGACCCACTCATATGCGAAGTCGACTACATATAAAGTATAAAATGGATGCTTACGTATTTTTTTTAGTTTATGTGTATTTTGTATGTTTTTTTTTAAATTGTTATAAATGGTTATTTTTTTAAATTTTAAAATTAATTTCTTTGCAATGAATCTTCTTCTACCCGGCTCCATCCCAACTCACTGTCTGCGAAGACTGTTGGGGTCAGCTCTCCTCGTCCTCAGGTTGTATGCTCTTCTGTCCCGGACTACGTACCCCAGGCCGTGCCTCTGCATCAGGCTACCTTTTTGCACCACCCACGAATTATTTGGTCTTCCTCTGGTTGTTATTCGAGGAAGATCCATAGAGATTGCCTGGTTCACAATGTGATCGGGTGCTCTGCGTCCAACGTGCCCATACCATCTCAATCGCCTCTCCTCCATCTTACTGTTGATGTCTGTTACACCTAGGCTTCCACGAATGCGTGAGCTTTTTATTTTGTCTCTTAGGGACACACCAGCTGACCATCTTAGCATGCGCATTTCAGCAGTTTCTAGTGGCCTGGAGTAAGAGGTATACACCGTCCAGCGAGGAGGTATACACCGTCCATAGAGGAGTGCGGGTCTGACAATCGTTTGGTATACTTTTCCTTTTAACTTTACTGGCATTTTCGGATCACATAGAACTCCCGTCATTGATCTAAACTTCATCCATCCCACACTAATTCTATGTGTTATATCTGCTGCACATCCTCCATCGCTATGGATGAGTGACCCAAGACACTTAAAGGAGTCACAATTTGGTAATGTTTCTCCATCCATTTGCATTACGGGAGTGACGGCATTTATGTTTTCAAATGGTAGGTACAGATACTCTGTTTTCTTTCTGCTCAGTCTCAATTCTTTGCAAGGAATGAAACACTCAGTACTTTTTTTAGATACTGTTGTAATATAAGTTGTATCGTATTGTATCACACTTTCGTTGTATACAGTACAACCTGGTGGGATTATTGACTTGTGGCAATATCTTCCAACAAATCAGAAAGATATTAAAGATATGTTACTTTTAATATAAGCCAGACTGGAATTATTTTTGAAAAAATCGTGGTACAACGGGAATTATACCCGCAACCTCCGGGTTGGGACACAAGCGTCTTAGCAACTAGACTACAGAGGTTGTCATTGTACCGTTGTGCGGTTGATAAGTATGATATAATACATTAAAACGTTAATTAATGTAAATAAATGTATAAAATACCGATTTTATTGCATAATCCATTTTATAGCAAAACCTATTTTTAATACATTTATGCAAATATAATCGCCCCCACATAGTACAGTCGTTAAACCGGCTCTATTCAAAGCATATTTACGAGCATGGCTCACAGTTGGGATGGCGTACTGATGAATGGGCTTTCACAAAGGCGGTGGCATGCCCACGTGTTGGTAAAACCGTGAAATGTTGAAATAATGCGGTTTCAGGCAACGATGGCATTTTCAGTGGAAGGCCAGCGCATTCATTTGCATATGCATCCCTTTGCTGCGCCATACATACAAGACCGGTTGACATTTAAACTCTTTATTGATACTAGGTTTTATGATTTATCACAAAAACGAGTTATCTATTCAATAGAAATTTCGATATTTTTACATATTTGTCTGTAAATAAAAGTAACTTGTGAATTAGAAGTCTCAAAAAAAGGAGAGAGAAATTGTGCGAAGTATAGAAAAAGTGTAAGTGAAAAACGATTAATTGTAATAACTTCGCTGTATGAAAACATTAGCGCACGTAAAAGAGTAAATGATGCACTGACTGAGTGGTTTAAAATTACTAAAGGCGTAAAGCAAGGATGTGTCATATCACCGTGGTTGTTTAATATGTATAGATTCTTCTGTGTGCGATTTCACAGATGGAGGGAGAGTAAATGATACACTTACCGAGTGGTTTAAAATTACTAAAGGCGTAAAGCAATGAGGTGTCATATCACCGTGGTTGTTTAATATGTATAGATTTTTCTGTGTGCGATTTCACAGATGGAGGGAAAGTAAATGATGCACTTACCGAGTGGTTTAAAACTACTAAAGGCGTAAAGCAAGGATGTGTCATATCACCGTGGTTGTTTAATTTATATGTATATAGATTCTTCTGTGTGCGATTTCACAGATGGTGGGATAGTAAATGATGTACTTACTGAGTGGTTTAAAATTACTAAAGGCGTAAAGCAAGGATGTGTCATATCACCGTGGTTGTTTAATTTATATATATAGATTCTTCTGTGTGCGATTTCACAGATTGTGGGATAGTAAATGATGCACTTACTGAGTGGTTTAAAATTACAAAAGGCGTAAAGCAAGGATGTGTCATATCACCGTGGTTGTTTAATTTATATATAGATTCTTCTGTGTGCGATTTCACAGATGGTGGGAGTGTAAATGATGCACTTACCGAGTGGTTTAAAATTACAAAAGGCGTAAAGCAAGGATGTGTCATATCACCGTGGTTGTTTAATTTATATATAGATTCTTCTGTGTGCGATTTCACAGATGGTGGGAGAGTAAATGATGCACTTACTGAGTGGTTTAAAATTACAAAAGGCGTAAAGCAAGGATGTGTCATATCACCGTGGTTGTTTAATTTATATATAGATTCTTCTGTGTGCGATTTCACAGATGGTGGGAGAGTAAATGATGCACTTACTAAGCGGCTTAAATTTACTAAAGGCGTAAAGGAAGGATGTGTCATATCACCGTGGTTGTTTAATTTATATATAGATTCTTCTGTGTGCGATTTCACAGATGGTGGGAGAGTAAATGATGCACTTACTGAGCGGTTTAAAATTACTAAAGGAGTAAAGCAAGGATGTGTCATATGATGTTGTTAAGCGCGTTTTTTAGACTATTTTTTAATTAAATTGTTTCGAGTGTTTTTGACGTCATGTCGAAAATGGAAAAAAATATATTTCAGTGCTTCAGGAAAAAAATCCAACATGAAGCAAGGGAAAAAGATTTGACGGTGTATGGCGACGAAGCAGTGTTCATGTCGATACTCAAAGATGGGCTCCGCTCTAGAAGGTCATTACCACAGATGGCGACTAATTTAAATAAACGCCTTTGATCGAGAATCAAGGCGTAGAGATCTGTCCTCTCAGTGCTCCAAAGCGAAATAAAGCGCGGCGTTATGTACTCATATGTATAAATTTAGTTTATCAAATCATAATTGAATTATCTCATGCGGCTTTTAATAAAATGCGAAGCGTATTCTGCGATAATAATCAAAACTTGAAACTTGGTCTAAACTTTATTGAATGGAGTGGAATCATGGACCCCCAAAGTTGATAGTATGAACCGACTGGAAGCATTCGAAATGTGGATGCACCGGAGAATGCTACGGATACCCTGGACGGATATGGTCAGCAACACGAGGGTTCTTCAAAGAGCCAAAGTTGATAGAGAGTTGCTGACTAATATTAAAATCCGAAAGGTGTCCTATTTGGGTCATGTACTTAGAGGAGCAAAGTACAAATTACTGCACCGGATCATTCAAGGTAAGATAGAGAGTCGAAGAGGTGTTGGCAGGAGGCAAATCTCCTGAATCCGCAATATACGTGATTGGACTGGTATAAGGAGCGTCGGGGATCTTTTTTGGGCTGCCGGGGACAAAGATGTCTACTCTCAAGTGATATTCAACGTTGTGGGGACCTGACATGACACTGGGAAGAAGAAGAAATCATAAACTTGAAAAAAATGGTTTCAGGAAAATATATAGTAATATTTCACAGGGCAGCTAATATTTTCAATTCTTTTCCAGTAATTGGATATACGAGTATATAAGGTACCCCTCTAAATGACTTTTCATCCCAGGAAACACTCTTTTTCCCTTTTTTAAATCACATCAATTCATGAAAGCTTTTCGGTATTTCAGCGGTCAATTGAAAATGTTTTTCATTTTCTAAGAAAAAATGTTTTAAAAGCATGGACAACTTTTGGTCAGCTTCTTACTACCAACCGTGGCTTGCGGGTTGAAATCATAACCGATTGATACCATAACAACCGTGGCTTGCGGGTTGATACCATAACCGGTTGGTACCATAACAACCGTGGCTTGCGGGTTGATACCATAACCGCTTGATACCATAACAACCGTGGCTTGCGGGTTGATACCATAACCGGTTGATACCATAACAACCGTGGCTTGCGGGTTGATACCATAACCGGTTGATACCATAACAACCGTGGCTTGCGGGTTGATACCATAACCGGTTGATACCATAACAACCGTGGGTTGCGGGTTGATACCATATTATTTTAAAAGGATTTCGTTCTAGTTTTTATAATAAACTTCTTTCTAGTTCGTTAGAAGATAACTATTGCCACATGGCAATATACCCACCATATTGGATATATATCCATTATATACATCGAAAGTTTTATACGATACGTAAATAACATCACGCTATTTCTCTGTTGGGTAGGCAGAGAAAATAGAGCACCAGAATTTCTTATTTCGACATATTCTTCGCCTTTTTTACATACATCAATACAACTTCACAGATTCTTTGATTTTTCTCTACCACACCTTCTCATTTGTATTGTATATTTTTTGTTAGTTATTCTTGATTCATTCATTTTTCGTGGCCAAACCATCCCTGCATCATCATCGTACTCAACACTTTCTTTCTTTCGATGGTCTTACAGCCCATATCGAGCTTTGACCTCCGTCAATCTTCGCCTCCAACTCTTCCTGTCTTTCGCCTCGGCCCTCCAATTCTGCGCATGTAGCAGTCGGGTTGCGTCCCTTTCAACTTCGTCCTCCCATCGTAGCATTGGCCTGCCCACTTTCCTTCTCCCACCCGGGTGTCCTTCCAGGACTCTTTTGGGTGCTCCCGCTCGACCCTCCAATCCTGCGCCTGTAGCAGCCGGGCTGCGTCCCTCTCAACTTCGTCCTCCCATCGCAGCCTTGGCCTGCTCACTCTCCTTCTCCCACCCGGGTGTCCTTCCAGGACTCTTTTGGGTGCTCCCGCTCGGCCCTCCAATCCTGCGCCTGTAGCAGCCGGGTTGCGTCCCTCTCAACTTCGTCCTCCCATCGCAGCATTGGCCTGCCCACTTTCCTTCTTCCACCTGGGTGTCCTTCCAGGATTCTTTTGGGCGCTCGCGATGACGGCATTCTCTGCACATGTCCGGCCCATTTCAATCCGCTCAGTCTGACATGTACAGATAGCCTGGGAGCTTTGTAGATATTATACAGCTCGTCGTTGTATCGTATTCGCCGCCAGGTTTCACCGTCATTCACGGATCCCAGAATCCTACGTTGTACTCTTCTCTCAAAGGCATCCAACAACTAAATCGCACTCAACACATCAGCCTTAATTCATGTTCTCGTCCTTAATCACTTCATTTCGTAATCTATCCCACATGTTCTTCTCATTACAGCATTTATTCGGCTCCCTTTAGTTATTTTCCTCGTCCACATGCCTGGACCTTCATCTTTCACTTATATTTATCTCGAGGATAGTCCGAGACTCATCATGTCCTATTTCACTTATATTTGCTCTTTTTTGATATCCTTCTGCGTCTATTTGAGAATATCCAACCCATGACCATTTTTATCGTAGACCTCTCATCCCGCAATGCACGTGCCCATACCAACGTAATCGTGCTTTATCAACGATTGACTCTATTATATTCCGCGGATTCGTTAATTTCGGATCTTGTCCAATGCAGTAACGCCCAGTGAACACTGTAGCATGCGCATATCCTCGACATGAAGTAGTTGTTCTTATTTTTTCTTAAGATATCAACATTCATCTCCATGTATAGGGTCTTACAAATTAAGTGGTTTTTTTAATTCTTGGATAAAACACAGATGGCGTCGCGAACTTGCCTGGGACTTGTGACATTTGAGAAGTGTTTAGGAGCTAGTTCTTAAGGGAGAGATGATGATGATTTGTTGATAAATAAAACTCGTTAGATCGCAATGCGGAAAGAGAGGAATTTTATTAGTAACGTAGGTATTTATATCATTTTAGAATGTGCGCGGGAATGCGCTCGCGATATGCCTACGTCTCGTTTCTGCGAATGCAAAAACGATTAATGTTGTATGTAGGTATCATTCAAATACGGAACTGGCGAGACAAATGTGGTGCGTTCTCGCTCTAGTATGGAATGCGGTTCGCTCCCGGCTACGGGTTGAATGGCCGGCGTGTGAACTTCAGACTTGTTTGTTTATTTTGCATTGCTAAGGAATGCAAAGGTCACTTCATCGGTCATTGACCGTGTGTATGGACGCCCACAGTGTTCCGAGTGTGCGACCGCCACAAGTGTAATGTATGGCATTTATAAAAATGGAGTCGTATACAATAAAACAACGCGTTCAAATTGAGAATTATTGTATCTATTGTTTTCCGAAAAACTTTTAAAACCGTCTCCCCACTAGTCATTTACTTTACTTACTCAAATTAATAAGTTTGTACAGTACTCGATATTAAATATTTCACTAGATAACAAACTTTTCATTTTAATCACTTGTAATTAAGGATTGAAAAATATAAAAGGACTACGGATTATGCATTGCATTATCTTGTGCAACATTTAATATTGAAATCTGTGCTGACGAATATTAAAGTAAAAAAATGCTCGCATTTCGCTTTTATTTTTGACATTTATGAAATAAATATTTAAATTCAAAATAAGTACAAATATTGACAAATATTCTTAATTAGGTACCTATTGGAATCATAGATATTTTGAAGTAACAAACAAATAGCAGTAGTAATGGGGTCTATTTTTGGTGTCATAGACCCCAAATATTTTTTATTGAAACTATCGACCCCTAGAAAAATCGACCCCAGGGGGTTGATATCGACCACTTTGGGAACTCTTGGGTTAAATTGTAATAAATATTATCACTTTAAAAAATCATTAATCATTAATCACTTTAAAAAAAACTATTTCGTTAACCTTTCCCTTCCTATGCTAAAAAAATCTGCGCGTTGTGTGTATTCAATAAACATCAATACATATGTAAAAATTAATTAAATTTGAAGTCGAAAGGGATAGTAATTGAAATTTAATTGCTGAAAACATGAAAAAAACATCGGCCGACGTTCACAAAACGGGCGAGACGAAAACCTCGAACGAAAGCCGACTGGCTACTAAACTAGAGAAGCTACCGAATTGAGATTATATTTCTTGCGTTCCCGTATACCGAAGTAGAGTGAGAGTGAGACGTGAATAGCGTCGCTTCCTCACCCATAGCGGGTTTTTAGAATATATATTCCTACGTCACACAGTGGCATACGTTTGATTGTATTGGTGAATTTATTCCCGATTTTCACAAAATATCTCTGATGTGGCCGATAAGTGCTAATTATTATTAATATTATTTTTTTCATTCAATGCGTAAATGTATTCCTCACCTCGCTTCCTCACCCATAGTGGTTTTTTAGAATGAACATATCTACGTCACGTACTGGCACACGTTTGATTGTATCGGTGAATTTATTCCCGATTTTCACAAAATATCTCTGATGTGGCCGATAAGTGCTAATTATTATTAATATTATTTTTTCATTTAATGCGTAAATGTATTACGGAGAAATACATAAAATCTGAACCCAGTATTTATTATATTTATAGAGATATTAAAGTTTTTAGAAGCAATGTGTACTGGTTACACATCACAGGGAACGAAGGGTTAATAAAACCGCTCAAGTAATTTAGGTAAATAATGACCGAAAAAATGCGCGAAATGATTATATTTCATAATAATACACATTCAGTATGTTTCGATTATAGTTAGCAACATAAATTTTGACCTAACGACATCTTTCCGAGAAATACGAAACAAGTTTCTAGGAATTAGTATTTGCATGAAAGTGTTAAAATATTGTAAATAATCGATTTTTCTTCTTTTATTGTTGGATAATATTTCATAAATTTATTCATCCGTTTCAAGATGTCATAATTACAGACTGAGTCGACCAATGAGATTTTGATAATTGTTATTTAAATTTAATACGAAATGATTAAATTCTTTTTGACTGCAATTTATTTAACTGAAATACATTTCAAACGACGGTTTACGACAATAGCGTGAGAGTTAACCATAATATTGGGGTGGATTTCGTCTAGGGGTATATTTACATTATATCTCCATAAAAATAATAAAATAAACAAGTCTCGTAAGAATGCAGAAATGAATAAGTCAATTCTGTAAATGACATCATTTTACAAAATATTTTTAGTGAAACGAAAATTATGTAGAAAACATTTTAACATGCTCGATAAATTCATGTTATTTTTAACTGTGATTTTTTTTCAGGTCTTTCACACGTGTAACTCCTGAAAACGGACTGTGCGATTAGCCTGAAACGTCGAGTTACTTAATCGAAATACATATATATTTTAACTGTGAAAAGTTCTCTACAGATTTTCAAATGACTGTAAATTATTTTCAAGCCCTAAAATTTTAACTTTAATTTTTATAAATTTTAGTTAATTTATTTTTGTCGTAATTTATACAATATATATGTTACAGTTGTACAAAGTGTTTTTTTTTAAATTATTTGATAAAGTAACATTGACCAAAGATATACAAATTTATAGTATTACTGAAGATAGCACCCATACACAAATTTATTACTGAAAATAGCACCCATACACAAATTTATTACTGAAGATAGCACTCATACACAATTTTATTACTGAAGATAGCACGCATACACTAATTTATTACTGAAGATAACTAGCACCCATACACAAATTTATTACTGAAGATAGCACGCATACACAAATTTATTACTGAAGATAACTAGCACCCATACACAAATTTATTACTGAAGATAGCACGCATACACAAATTTATTACTAAAGATAGCACGCATACACATATTTATTACTAAAGATAGCACGCATACACAAATTTTTTATTGAAGATAACTAGCACCCATACACAAATTTATTACTGAAGATAGCACGCATACACAAATTTATTACTGAAGATAGCACGCATACACAAATTTATTACTGAAGAAAACTAGCACCCATACACAAATTTACTACTGAAGATAGCACGCATACACAAATTTATTACTGAAGATAACTAGCACCCATACACAAATTTATTACTGAAGATAGCACGCATACACAAATTTATTACTGAAGATAACTAGCACCCATACACAAATTTATTATTGAAGATAGCACGCATACAAAAATTTATTACTGAAGATAGCATGCATACACAAATTTATTACTGAAGATAACTAGCACCCATACACAAATTTATTATTGAAGATAGCACGCATACACAAATTTATTACTGAAACTAGCACCCATACACAAATTTATTACTGAAGATAACTAGCACCCATACACAAATTTATTACTGAAGATAGCACGCATACACAAATTTATTACTAAAGATAGCACGCATACACATATTTATTACTAAAGATAGCACGCATACACAAATTTTTTATTGAAGATAACTAGCACCCATACACAAATTTATTACTGAAGATAGCACGCATACACAAATTTATTACTGAAGATAGCACGCATACACAAATTTATTACTGAAGAAAACTAGCACCCATACACAAATTTACTACTGAAGATAGCACGCATACACAAATTTATTACTGAAGATAACTAGCACCCATACACAAATTTATTACTGAAGATAGCACGCATACACAAATTTATTACTGAAGATAACTAGCACCCATACACAAATTTATTATTGAAGATAGCACGCATACAAAAATTTATTACTGAAGATAGCATGCATACACAAATTTATTACTGAAGATAACTAGCACCCATACACAAATTTATTATTGAAGATAGCACGCATACACAAATTTATTACTGAAACTAGCACCCATACACAAATTTATTACTGAAGATAACTAGCACCCATACACAAATTTATTACTGAAGATAGCACGCATACACAAATTTATTACTGAAGATAGCACGCATACACAAATTTATTACTGAAGAAAACTAGCACCCATACACAAATTTATTACTGAAGATAGCACGCATACACAAATTTATTACTGAAGATAACTAGCACCCATACACAAATTTATTACTGAAGATAGCACGCATACACAAATTTATTACTGAAGATAACTAGCACCCATACACAAATTTATTACTAAAGATAGCACGCATACACAAATTTATTACTAAAGATAGCACGCATACACAAATTTTTTATTGAAGATAACTAGCACCCATACACAAATTTATTACTGAAGATAGCACGCATACACAAATTTATTACTGAAGATAACACGCATACACAAATTTATTACTGAAGAAAACTAGCACCCATACACAAATTTATTACTGAAGATAGCACGCATACACAAATTTATTACTGAAGATAACTAGCACCCATACACAAATTTATTACTGAAGATAGCATGCATACACAAATTTATTACTGAAGATAACTAGCACCCATACACAAATTTATTATTGAAGATAGCACGCATACACAAATTTATTACTGAAGATAGCACGCATACACAAATTTATTACTGAAGATAACTAGCACCCATACACAAATTTATTATTGAAGATAGCACGCATACACAAATTTATTACTGAAGATAGCACGCATACACAAATTTATTACTGAAGAACTAAAGGACTAATCTTTTTTCCAATCAAAATTATGATCTTACTTAATTTTAATTTCCTACGTGTAATATTTATTTTTAATTATCTTAAAATGTTATTCCAGGGAAAAAATTAACACCTACATATTAATTTATAACTAGATAATAATTCTTACAACTAATTATTTAACACATTACAATCTTAATATACGATTTCTTAGAATAAGTTAACACCTACATACTACTTATAACTTGATAACAATTCTTACAACTAATTATTTAGCAAGAACAAGTCCACTCGTTCAGGCTACTTGTATTCCATCACATTCACTCAGACCTTGGTCCTCCCAGCTAATACTGTAGGTGGATTAGTCAGGCAACAGATAATGCTTCGGGAGCCTGTGCTTATAAACCGTTGCAGGGCCTCGTAGTCGAGGATCCCATCGCCATTCCAACGTCAATTCAGTTGGAAAGTGAAGCTGTGCCATGATTTTTTTTTTTAAAGTAAATGAACCGTTGCACACCAGCAAACTCATTGCCCACGCCGCTGTATTGTATCAATGGCACACCGTAGTGAGACGATCGAAATAAACCGGAATGTTTTTTTCTCTTTTTGAATGAATGGATATGACTGAAGTCATAGGTATCCTTGATCCCCCGAATACTAGGTTGAAAAATAGCCTGTGTCGTTCGAGGGGAGTAGCGCAGCGCGGGGTTTGAACCGAAGACCTTCTACACGGAAGTCCAGTGCGTTACCGCGCGGCTGTGCACCTCGATTCATGCAATAGGGTTGTTGTCCATTGTATGATACATTAAGCACCTCTTATTATCAATAAAATTTCCCATTATACAGAATAGACGACCTCCGTGGCCTGGTGGTAAGACACTTGTCTGCCGATCCGGAGGTTGCGGGTTCAATCCCCGTTGGAACCCAGATTTTTTTAAATAGGATTCCAGTCTGGTTAACACTTAGGGCCTATAAAAACATCTTTCTGGTTGGTTGGAAGAGATTGCCACATGGCAATAAACTCGCCAGGTTATAAATAAAATAAATAAATAATAAAAATAAATATATTTTATAAGTTTTTTTTTTTGCCATGATTTTCGATACATTTCTGTTCAGTTATACAATAAGGCTGATTGCAGAATTTGTACAGTACTTTTTATTCCGAGTGAATTTCAAGAGAGACGATCGGTGTGGTGAGGTGCGGACGGCCTGTCTGAGACAATCCCGTATCGTATTTGTATTGTTAAATTTTTATATTTTTGAAAAAATATATCTTGTATACTTACTTATCTGTTATTTTAATTGTTTTATTGTGGTAACGTGACTTTTTATTGAATTGTTATTTTTTTCTATTTAAGACTGTTTATCTTTGTAATGAATGATACATTTACTATTTTTTTCTAGATATTATTATAAGATATATTATACCATGAAGGTGCACTTAGGGACCTTCAGCAGAATTTCCTGTAAATGTGGGGGTACATCAAGGATCGGTACTCAGCCCGCTACTGTTCATCTTAGTCATGGGCTATTTAACTAACCAGGAAATGAACAGTCTCCTAAAGATCCTACTATTTGCAGACGATATCGTATTAATAAGTGAAAGACACGAAGACCTGCAAAATAGTCTGAAAAGGTGGAGAAGAATCTTGGAGGACAATGGATTGAGACTGAGCAGAAAGAAAACAGAGTATCTGTACCTACCATTCGAGAACACAAATGCTGCCACTCCCGTAATGCAAATGGAGAAACAATACCAAATTGTGACTCCTTTAAGTATCTTGGGTCACTCATCCATAGCGATGGAGGATGTGCAGCAGATGTAACACATAGAATTAGTGTGGGATGGATGAAGTTTAGATCAATGACGGGAGTTCTATGTGATCCGAAAATGCCAGTAAAGTTAAAAGGAAATGTATACCAAACGATTGTCAGACCCGCATTCCTCTATGGCTCCGAATGCTGGACGGTGTATAACTCTTACTCTAGGCAACTAGAAAATGTTGAAATGCGCATGCTAAGATGGTCAGCTGGTGTGTCCCTAAGAGACAAAATAAAAAGCTCACGCATTCGTGGAAGCAAAGGTGTTATAGACATCAACAGCAAAATAGAGGAGAGGCGATTGAGATGGTATGGGCACGTTGGACGCAGAGCACCCGATCACATTGTGAACCAGGCAATCTCCATGGATCTTCCTTCGAATAACAACCAGAGGAAGACCAAAGAATTCATGGGTGGTGCAAAAAGATAACCTGATGCAGAGGCACGGCCTGGGGGACGTAGTCCGGGACAGAAGAGCATACAACCTGAGGACGAGGAGAGCTGACCCCAACAGTCTTCGCAGACAGTGGGTTACAGGGGTTTTAGTGACGTTACTTTTGCTATTTTCAAAACAATGGAAAAAAAACGAATTTCGTGTGTTGATAAAACATTGCTTTTCAATGGGAAAAAATACCGTTCAAACTCAGCGATGGATTGAAAAGTGTTATCCGGGCTCTGTTCCGTCGAAAACAACCATTTGTCGGTGGTATGCTGATTTCAAACGTGGTCGTACAGACACAAATGATGCTGAACGCTTTGGTCGTCCAAATGAGGCTGTTACACCAGAAAACATAAAAAAACACCCTCAAAATCGTGATGGAAAATCGCAAAGTTGTGTGAGATAGCTGACATCCTGAAGATATCATTTGGTAGTGTTTACACTATTTTGCATGAACATTTGGTCATGAAAAAGCTTTTTTCTAAATGGGTGCCGCGTTTGCTCACAATGGAACAGAAACAACAACGCATCGATGATGGTAACGAAGCAATTCGAAGTTCAACTCAAATTGCATGAGTTGAACTTCGAATTGCTTCCGCACCCACCGTATTCTCCAGATTTGGCCCCCAGCGACTATTGGCTGTTCGCAGACCTCAAAAAGATGCTCCAGGGAAAGAGATTTGGCTCCAATGAAGAAGTGATTGCCGAAACTAACGCCTATTTTGAAACCAAAGATAAATCGTTCTACACGGCTGGCATAGAAAAGTTAGGAAAGCGTTGGAATGAATGTATCGCTCTTGAAGGAGACTATGTTGATGAATAAAGAAGATTTTTGGCAAATTAATGTTGTTTTAGTAGTTAGTCCCGGGACTTATTGATCGATGTGTTATCATCGGCCGTTACTAAAAAGGCTCGTTTCAAAGCAATACTTATTTTTTTTTTACATATTTTAGTAAGGTTCATTGTATCGTTGATGAAATAAGTAAATAAACGATAAAATGTCTTACTTTTGTAATTCCAATGTGCTTCCTTATTATGTAAAAAAAAAATATAAATGAATTGCCAATTGTAAAATTTTGTTGGGAACTTTATTTGCAACGAAATACATAAGCGGTCTAAACTTGTTTTAAACCTAAAAGAAAGTACAGGAAACTAACTCAGCAAGACGAACTATGGAAACAAGAAATCAACTAACTAACTTATAAACAATGAAAAGTTCTCCGCATTTCTACCAGAAACTGTTGTATTCATAAGTTTTTAAAATAAGCTGAAAGCCCAGGTAATCGTAACTCTAGTAAAATAAAATAATTAGTTGTAAGAATTGTTATCTAGTTATAAGTTAGTGTGTATGTATTAACTATTGCTAAGAAATTATATTATATTAGGTGTTCACATACGTTGTGTCCGTTTTTTTTTTCAAATTTAAAAATGAGCACCAAAAGTAAAACAAAACGGTAAAGGTTATACGTCATTCGAAAGAAAAATTTCTGCTCTACAAGATATTGTGTTTGCTTTTACGTTACATACTCGTATATTATTTTATTTGATTACAAGCCTTCAAAATGGAATGTCAAGTAGACGAAAGTGAGCATTTTCGACACCTCCTTCTGTTCGCGTTCGACAATTGATTTTTGTTGTTTTCACTCAAAACATGTGAAACCCAAGCACCGAACTTCTGGACTTTTCCCATTGATTTAAGATGGCGGTATACAGTCATATGACTACAATTCATCTGCTCGGCCAATTCTACGGGGGTTTGAAGGGGATCTTCATGAATAATATGGTTTAAGAGGTCCTCATTGAAGTTCACTGGTCGTCCGGAACGCTCCATGTCTTTCAGGTCGAAATTTCCATCTTTGAAACGCAAAAACCATCGACAAGCTATCGTTTTATTCATAGCAACTTCACCGTACACTTCGCAAACATCGCTAGCAGCTTTGGCAGCTTTATTCCCTCGATTGAACGCGAACATAAGGAGGTGTCGAAAATGCTCACTTTCGTCTACTTGACATTCCATTTTGAAGGCTTGTAATCAAATAAAATAATATATGTAACGTTAAAGCAAACACAATATCTTGTAGAGCAGAAATTTTTCTTTCGAATGACGTATAACCTTTACCATTTTGTTTTACTTTTGGTGCTCATTTTTAAATTGAAAAAAAAAACGGACACAACTTATGTTAACACCCAATATATTAAGAATTCTAATCAACCTACAGTATTAGCAGAGAGGAACAAGGTTTGAGTGAATGTGATGGAATGCAAGTAACGAGTGGACACGTACGTGCTAAGTATAATTAGTATTAAAATAAATAGTTGTAATAACTGTTATCTAGTTAGAAGTTAGTATATAAGTGTTAACTATTTCTAAAATATTAAATATCAAGATTATGTTCAAAATAAAATGACACGTAGGAAAATAAAACTAAGTTAATGCATATTTATAATACCGTCGTTGTTAAGGAAAAAGTCATTAATTGCATTTAGATTTTATGGAGCTCATTAAGTAATATAATGACTTTTTACATACAAACAAACAATGAATTTTTACAATTAATGATGTTTTTAGTGGCCTAACTTCGCCATTGGCTTAAATAATGCCGTTTTTTTACTTTTAGAATGATCGAGATTTGTGTTTTTTATTCAAATAATGAAAAATCTCTTTCTTGAGAAAAAATGGTAATTAGTGACTTTTTCCTTAACAACGACGATATATAATTTAGATTAACATAGTTTTAAAGATATAATTTTTTGTCATATATATGTATAGCCTTTGCAAATGTTTGTATTATAGATTATTGTATTATAGTATACTTTCTTTGTATAAAATACAACTAGTATTACAATGTGTCTTATTCCAACTTCTTCCAACCAACCAGAAATATATTAAAAAAGCCTTAAGTGAAAAAGAGGCTGGATTTTTTTTTTAAATCTGCGTTCCATCAGGAATCGAACCCGCATACTTTATATACTAAAATAAATGAAAAATTTTCATTTTATTTTATTAAATTAAACTTTCGTTGTATACAGAATAATCTAATAAGGTTATTACCGATTGGCAATCTCTTTCAACCAACCAAAAAGGTACTTAAATGGCTCTTAGGTGAAAATTTTACTGGAATCATTTAAAAAAACCACGATCTCGGGGTCGGAAGACAGGCGTCTTACCAACTTAACCACGGAGATTATCTGAAGTCTGTTGTAAATTCAAACATAAATTTGCTATCCGTAAACATTTTACTGTATTACACTTTCGATGTATACTCGTATATATGATATAGTAAATTTTATTTCCATGTGGTAATCTCTTACAACCAGCCACAAAGGTTTTAAAGATGCCTTAAGGAATTGTGGTTGGGTCTAGTAAATTATATTTTGAAAGAAAGAAACATAGAAAGTCAAAGAAATTTGTATGGATTTAGAAGAGGCTAAGGATTTATATCGAGATAGAAAGCCTAAAACTCGATCCTCTCTGTCTACCCTGGCAGGGAAATAGCGCGATGTTATGTATATATACATATTACAGGTATAATAATTGCCATGTTAATAAAAAATGTATTATTAATTACAGAGTTTTAACACTGGCAATTCACATTTATTAAAATTTAATTTAAATTGAAATACTTTTTTATCCAATTGATAATATACATATTAATATATTTACGTCATTCGAAAGAAAATTTTCTGCTCTACAAGATGTGTTTGCTTTTACGTTACATATATTATTTTATTTGATTACAAACCTTCATAATGGAATGGCAAGTAAACGGAAGTGAGCATTTTCGACACCTCTTTCTGTTCGCGTTCAATCGAGGGAATAAAGCTGCCAAAGCTGCTCGCGATATTTGCGAAGTGTACGGTGAAGATGCTATGAATGAAAGGACAGCTCGTCGATGGTTTTTGCGTTTCAAAGACGGTAATTTTGACCTGAAAGACATGGAGCGTTCCGGACGACCAGTGGACTTCGACGAGGACCGCTTAAACTATACTATTCATGAAGATCTTTACTTTTGGGTGCTCATTTTTAAATTGAAAAAAAACGGACACAACTTATGTTAACACCCAATAGAATACCTCTCTAAAAATGAGTCGCATATGACTTGAAACTGTTTGGGTTAAATGTACAATATATTTTCAAGTGAATTAAACAGGGTTTAAATTTTTTATTATATTTGAATTAAAAATTATACTCTTTAGTTTCTGAATATAATTAAATCTTTTGGATACTGTAGATTCATATCTTGAAAGTTAAACATTTATTTATTTATTTATTGAATTAACTAAAATAGTAAAAATAATCTTTTTTTCATTTATTATTATACATGACAAGAAATATACATAATTTGTGAAAAAACAACAGGTAATTTAATTTGGACATACAATTTTAATGGAACTGGGTTTGTTGCCTTTCATTTGTCGTATCCCCAGTAAACTAGGCTTTTGCCTGTATCTCACTGAGGATATTTAGCATGAAAAAATAAATCGATACTTCTTTCCGATTTTTGATTACACAAAAACAAAACCCCGTTGCACGTTCTCATCAACCTGACAAACAACAGTGACACTCAATTACAACTGGAAACATCACGCGAAATTAAACTCCTCACACATCATCACTCCAGAAATACCAAAAATATTCATCTCACAATATACCGCACACAATCATAAGAATAAAAATCTAGCGGGCTCATTGCTAGACGGCAATCTCTTCCAACCAACTTAAACAAAAGTAAATAATGCAAGTTACATGGTCGCGAAAAATATTCAAATGATTAAAACTCTTTATGAATTTGTAATTTATTTTATCAAACACTGTTTATTCCACTTTTTTGTAACGGTATAACCCTACCGGTTTCAAGGCTTTCTCTTCATCTTCAGGGGAGCACAAACAAGACTTGTTTGTGCTCTACTTGTGTCTTGTTTGTACTCCCCTGATGTTGAGGTGAAAGCCTTGAAACCGGTAGCGTTATATACCGTTACAAAAAAGTAGAATAAACAGTGTTTGATAAAATAAATTACAACATCATTTATATTTTACAGTAGGAAGTAACCTATCATTTATATTTTTACTGTATGTGGTACTTTATAAAGCATCTTCCAGGGTGAAAGTCTGGCTTTCTGGAACATGTTTCACAAAACCAATTATACCAAATTACAATGTATTTAAACCTCCACAAAGTTAATGTCTTAACTATAAACATTAATCTTTATGAAATTTATGAACTTAAACATAATAAAAGTAAAAGTGAGATGTTATCAATCAAATAGAAAGGAAAGAATAGTAAAAAATCAGTTTAAATTTAAAAAAAAATGACTTATATTAAAACTTTGAAATTTTTATGAAAACTTACTTTTTAAAAGTGAAAATCTCTCTGCAATTGCGGCAAATAACAGTCGATATTCTTATAAGTTCTTCGATTTAACTTTTATTTGTTAATATGTTGGTTTTTGTTAAGTTTTGTTTATCGGAATAAGTTAGTTCGTCGAGCAAGGGAAAACTTGCAAGGCCCAGCGTCGCGGCACTAGTAGAATGTGAGAACGGGCGTCCCGGCGCGTAGTCGGATGTCGACTGGCTCGACGGCTAGCTTTCTGCCGGGCTTGAGGGTATACAAGACGCTACCCCACAAGTTCGAGGAAATCTGCATTGCCGACGCGAGGGGAAGCAGTACGAATTTCCGATTTTTATATTCTTTAGAATAAAAGAGCATATAATGCGCAGTATCAGCTTAAACTCTTTTTGCATTAAACTTTTATTGTATACAGTAAAACCTGATGAGACTATTGTCTAGTAGCATTTTTTTCTAACCAACCAAAAATATGTTAAAGATGCCTTAAAGTGAAAACTAGACTTGACGACCACCTTGGCCTAGTTGGTAAGGCGACTATTTTAGCAGACACTGGGGCTGCAAGTTCGATTCCTGCTCGAAAATATTAAAAAAAAAAAGGTATCTAGTCTGGGTTCCACTTAAAACCTCATACACATATTTCAGGTTGTTTGGAAAATATTGTCACATAGCAATCATTCCACAAAGTTGTACTGTATACAAAAAAAAGTGTAATACTAGGTAAGTCCAGAAAGTAAGTGTACTGAATTTTTGTAGGTTACAATTTTTTTTATTTTAACAAAAAAATTACGTGGTTATCGTAGTACATATGTAAGCTATTTTTCGACATAGTCGCCATTCCTCTCAATGCAGGTGGTGAAGCGGGGTATCAACTTTTTGATGCCTTCCTCGAATTAGTTTCCCGCCAACCCCTCCGTCCACTTCTCCACCTCCTCCTTTACCTCCTCGTCGGTTGAAAACCTTTTTCCACCCATGTGCAGCTTCATGGAGGTAAAGAGATAGTAATGTGAAGGTGCTAGGTCAGGGGAATGCGCGGGATGGTTCAGGACATCCCATTTAAACGAGGCGAGCAGTTCCTTCGTGGCGTTGGCCGTGTGTGGTCTGGCATTGTCGTGCAGCAGGCAGACTCCCTTTGTCAGCATGCCTCTCCTCTTGTTCTGAATCGCCCTCCGCAGTTTTTTTAGGGTCTCACAGTATCTTGCAGAGTTGATGGTCTCCCCTTGAGGCATATATTCAATTAAAATTATGCCTTGACAGTCCCAAAACACGGATGCCATGATTTTCTTGGCTGAAATTGTGGTTTTGAACTTTTTGGCAGAGAGTGAAGAGGTGTGACGCCATTTTTAAACTCGCGACACCACTTGTAAACACTCGTACGATTCATAGCTTTATCACCATATGCAGTTTTTACCTTATTATAAACCTCAATCGGAGGTTTTCCCTTCCAAACGAGATAACGGATGACGCCGCGTATTTCGCACTTGGCGGGAGATTGGATTGACATTTTTCACGAAGCGTGTTGTCGCGTCGACACTTCTCAACTTACTGACCTCGACCCGGTCTCGTTCCGGAGGGGAAGGGTCAGGCTACACGGAAGTGTAGCCAACATGTCGAAAATAAAATCCATCCGGTCGTGAGAGCCTCAGTACACTTACTTTCTGGACTTGCCTCGTATATAATTTGTTCGGGTGCTATACTATAACTCCAAGATGTGATTTGTTTAATATTAGTGTGTTCAAGTCCTGAGTTAGAGCGCCCTTGAGGTAAGTTTGCTCTTAAAGAGCGCTATATAAAATTTTCATTTTAATATTTTCAAAAAAAATATTGAGATCCAACGGAAATCAAACTTGCAGCCTCCGGGTTGGAAAGCAGGTGTCTTACCAGCTAAGCCATGGAGGTGGTACAGCTGTAATGACAGTTTTCGTTTCCCTCGTAATTGTGTGTTACTTAAAATCCATCTTCAAAACTAAAGTTATAAAAAATCAACGCAATATAACGTTATAAAATGCAATAAAAAATATATTTGGAAATTGTACCCGATTACCCCTTTTTCACTACCTAGGTGCAAAAGTTTGCGTCTCGAACATGTTAGAGCGTATATTGGCAGATATAGATTGTTCAGTCAGAAGAGTCATTTTGAAATAGTGTGAGTAACAGTGCGTTTACAAAAACTTGTCACCTAATTTTTTTAATGAAGTGAAAAAAAAAATATATAAAAAATAATATTTTATATTCAAACTTTTAAATGAACCCACACGTTTTGTAAATTAAAAATGCTGTCAGCTTAAATTATAATAATCATAAAAATAAAATGAAAGTAAGTTTATTTAACATATTAATTGTTTAGGCATGGCAGATTCTACCTATAGGAAACATTAAATAAAAATAATGGAATTTTTCAATATAAAAAATAAATATAAGTACAAGTATTATAAAGCTTTAATTAGATAGCACATAAAAATAAAATAAATGTAAGATTATTTAACATATTAATGTATCATAATTACATAATTACAATGCCAAATAATAAAGTTTTAAAATAATAGTGGATGGAGTGATACTAAATTCTAGGAAACTTTAAGTTATAAAAAAATACATTCTAAGCTTTCGAAACATTTTGAATTATACATTACATGAGACAAAAATCGCACTCCTAATTTCGACATGGTAGTTTTTTTCTAATCACCGAGTATTTTAACAACAATACAAACGTGCGCTCTGCACGAACCAATTGTGTGGCATTCTAAAACCAATACCACTACAAAGTTGTGTAATACAGAGAATGTTACTCATACTATTGCAAAATTAGTCTCTTAGCTGAATGATCTATACCACACCAGTCACGCCTAATGCATGATCAGGCGATGTAACGGTTAAAATTTGATAACTCCCCCCTCAGTTATATAATAAAAAGGATAATTTATATAGAGCCGTTTAGAGAGCAAACTCTTCTCAAGGGCGCTCTAACTTGGGATTGACAGATTTAAAACATTACAAAATAAATTTCTACATACACATGTATACATGGCGTAGTAAAAAAATAACGATTTTCATTTTAATCATAAAGTATTAATTTAATCATTAATATTAATATTTTCCCCCTTCAAAGTTGTCCCCAATTGATGAAATACTACAATATATTGTTTATAGTTAAGGTATTAACGTTGTGGAGGTTTAAAGACATTATTTGTTTTATCAAACACAGTTTATTTCTCTTTTTGTAACGGTATAACCCTACTGGTTTCAAGGCTTTCACCTCATCTTCAGAAGAGCACAAACAAGACTGAATTTTGTTCGAACTGGTACCGATATACACACTTCTAATAGTTGGGGACATTCATGTTGGGAACTGAGGGCTGAGGGAGGCATGGGACGATCTCGGCCAGCAGCGGAGAGATTTTTGGGATATAACATATGTGTTTACCAGATGTTCCCCTCGATGTACTGACTTAGAAATTTTTAGGACCTCTAATATGTCCAATGTATTTTCGTTACTACTGATATGTAAGAATCGAAAAGAGATTTCGTGAACACAAATCCGCCACAACAAATCTTCTAATTTATTCTGAAACGGCTAATCATTGTCACTGTGAAAACCATACTTTTTCTATTCATGATGCTACATTCTTACATATCAGTAGTAACGGAAATAAATTGGACAGATTTGAGGCCCTAGAAATTTCTATGTCAGAACACCGAGGCGAACATCTGGTAAACACATATATCCCAAAAATATCTCCGCTGCTGGCCAAGATCGTCTCATGCCTTCCTCAGCCCTCTGTCCACAACCCGAATGTTCCCAAACCTTTAGATGCCCGTATATCGGTACCACTTAGAACCGAATTCAGCCTTGTTTGTGCTCCCCTGAAGAGCGTTCCGGTGCTGTGTATTCAATACACATGTGAAAATGACCGATTTAAAATCGGAAAAATAAGAGTTTTCTTAGCCAATCGCTTCAATTAATTAAATTTGAAATCAAATGTGATGATAATTGAAATTTAATTGCTGAAAACATGAAAAAAAATATCGGCCGACGTTCACAAAACGGGCGAAGAGACCACCTCAAACAAATGCCCGCGAGCTACTGAAGCGAGCGAACTGAGATTCTATTTCATACGTTCCCATATACCGAAGTAGAGTGAGAGTGAGACGTGAATAGCGTCGCTACTCATCCATAGCTGTTTTTAGAATGAATATATCTACGTCACACACTGGCACATGTTTGATTGTATTGGTGAGTTTATTCCCGATTTTCACAAAATATCTCTGATGTGGCCGATAAGTGCTAACTAATTATTATTAATATTATATTTTCATTCAATGCGTAAATGTATTACGGAGGAATACCTAAAATCTGAACCCAGTATTTATTATATTTATAGAGATATTAAAGTTTTTAGAATCAATGTGTACTAGTTACACATCACAGGGAAGGAAGGGTTGTACAAGAGTTGTACAATTATTATATACAAATACAAAGTAACAGAGATTACTTTTGGTAACAGATATTATCTTTCCTACTAGGTAACAGAGCTTTATGACTGCTTTGTTATACTTTTCCAAGGATTTAGCCTTTTTGTTTTTTTTTATATAATTTAATAATGCCTAAAAGCAAAAGTCCTTTTCGGAATTTTGTTAAGTGAAATTCACATTTCTGGTCGCCCTGCCACTCAAAATTAATTAAAGAAAATTTGAAAAAAATTTGAAAAAAATATCCAAATGTAATGAAAAACCTTTTCATTTAAATGGAATGATGAAATATTAATGAGAAAGATGGATTTTTAAAGTTTTTTAAGTATTTTTGGGAAGAAAAGAGAAGAGAAGTAAAGAATCGAAGTCAACCAGTGTGAGCTCTTGATTGTGGTGTTTTTTTATTGTTTTTTTTATGATTATTTGAAAGATGGTAGTATGAACCGACTGGAAGCATTCGAAATGTGGATACACCGGAGAATGTTACGGATACCCTGGACGGATATGGTCAGCAACACGAGGGTTCTTCAAAGAGCCAAAGTTGATAGAGAGTTGCTGACTAATATTAAAATCCGAAAGGTGTCTTATTTGGGTCATGTACTTAGAGGAGCAAAGAGCAAAGTAAAATTACTGCACCTGATCATCCAAGGCAAGATAAAGGGTCGAAGAGGTGTTGGCAGGAGGCTAGTCTCCTGGCTCCACAATATACGTGATTGTACTGGTATAAGGAGCGTCGGGGATCTTTTTTGGGCTGCCGGGGACAAAGATGCCGACTCTCAGGTGATATTCAACGTTGGGGGGACCTGACATGACACTGGGAAGATGATTATGTGCGGTATATTGTAGGATGAACGTTATAGTCTGTCTGGAGTGATGAAGTGTGAAGGGTTTGATTCGCGTGATGTATACATATGTAATTGAGTGTTACTGTTTGTCAGGTTGATGAGAATGTGCAACGAGGTTTTATATAATCAAACATCGGAAAGAAGTATCGATTTATTTTTTCAAGCTATATATCCTCAGTGAGATACAGGCAAAAGCCTAGTTTACTGTGGAAACGACAAATGAAAGGCAACAAACCCAGATCCATTAAAATTTTGTGTCCGAATTAAATGTCTTGTTGTTTTTTCGCAAATTATGTATATTTCTTGTCATGTGTAAAATATTTAAATAAAAATAAATCAACAAGACATTTTCGTAGGTGTGTGTACCCGACCGTATTTAAATTGGCAAAGATGATAGTTTATAATAGTATTTCAGTGACAGCTTTGATTAACCTCTTCAGACCTGGCGTTCATTATAATGGGCACAGAGTTCACATGGAAGTGAAACGTGGATGTGGAACATGATCGAAAAGAGCCGAATGTATGGTGTAGAAAAGCGTGCACTTAAAATAATATAATAGACTTTGGCATTAAGTTATTAGGGGTGAATGTGAACTTAGAGCCTTCCGAGATAGTTTGGGCATGAGGAATGGATGAATAAAGAAATACTAACAAATTTACAGAGCAAATGTGAGTGAAAGGCGTGGTAGAGGAATATCAAAGAAGGTATGATTGGATCATTGAAGTGAATTATTAAAAAAGGAAATGTAAGAAGTAAGAGTAATTGTAGGAGCTGTATGAGAAGGTGTATGAATGTATAAGAGGCTAAATATGCGTGTCTATATATGAAAGCCGAAAGACGACCTCCGTGGCCTGGTGGTAAGACACTTGTCTGCCGATCCGGAAGTTGCGGGTTCGATCGGTTCGAGCTGGAACCCAGATTTTTTAAAATAGGATTCCAGTCTGGTTAACACTAAGGGCCTATAAAAATATCTTTCTGGTTGGTTGGAAGAGATTGCCACATGGCAATAACTCGCCAGGTTAAAAAAAAAGTCTAATTCATTACTGTCATCAAGAAAAATATAAATGACAAATTAATTACTATCACTAAGAAAAATATAAATAGCAAATTCATTACTATCATCAAGAAAAATACAAAAAACAAATTGATTACTATCATCAAGAAAAATATAAAATACAAATTCATTACTATCATCAAGAAAAATATTAAAGACAAATTCATTACTATCATCAAGAAAAATATAAATGACAAATTCATTACTATCACTAAGAAAAATATAAATAGCAAATTCATTACTATCATCAAGAAAAATATAAAATACAAATTCATTACTATCATCAAGAAAAATATTAAAGACAAATTCATTACTATCATCAAGAAAAATATAAATAGCAAATTCATTACTATCATCAAGAAAAATATAAAATACAAATTCATTACTATCATCAAGAAAAATATTAAAGACAAATTCATTACTATCATCAAGAAAAATATAAATGACAAATTCATTACTATCATCAAGAAAAATATAAATGACAAATTCATTATTATCATCAAGAAAAATATAAATGACAAATTCATTACTATCATCAAGAAAAATGTTAAAGACAAATTCATTACTATCATCAAGAAAAATATAAATGACAAATTCATCACTATCATCAAGAAAAATATAAAATACAAATTCATTACTATCATCAAGAAAAATATTAAAGACAAATTCATTACTATCATCAAGAAAAATATAAATGACAAATTCATTACTATCATCAAGAAAAACATAAAATACAAATTCATTACTATCATCAAGAAAAATATTAAAGACAAATTCATTACTATCATCAAGAAAAATATAAATAGCAAATTCATTACTATCATCAAGAAAAATATAAAATACAAATTCATTACTATCATCAAGAAAAATATAAATGACAAATTCATTACTATCATCAAGAAAATATAAATGACAAATTCATTATTATCATCAAGAAAAATATAAATGACAAATTCATTACTATCATCAAGAAAAATGTTAAAGACAAATTCATTACTATCATCAAGAAAAATATAAATGACAAATTCATTACTATCATCAAGAAAAATATAAAATACAAGTTCATTACTATCATCAAGAAAAATATTAAACACAAATTCATTACTATCATCAAGAAAAATATAAATGATAAATTCATTACTATCATCAAGAAAAATATAAATGACAAATTCATTATTATCATCAAGAAAAATATAAATGACAAATTCATTACTATCATCAAGAAAAATGTTAAAGACAAATTCATTACTATCATCAAGAAAAGTATAAATGACAAATTCATTACTATCATCAAGAAAAACATAAATGATAAATTCATTACTATCATCAAGAAAAGTATAAATGACAAATTCATTACTTTCATCAAGAAAAATATAAAACACAAATTCATTACTATCATCAAGAAAAATATAAATGACAAATTCATTACTACCATCAAGAAAAGTATAAATGATAAATTTATTACTATCATCAAGAAAAGTATAAATGACAAATTCATTACTTTCATCAAGAAAAATATAAATGACAAATTCATTACTTTCATCAAGAAAAATATAAATGACAAATTCATTACATGAAGAAAAGGATACTAGAAGCAGAGACACATGACAACTGATCAAATGTTCACCATCCCTAAAGTAAGAACATCTAGTGCCCAAAGACATGACAAACAATGGGGTGCGGAATGTAATAAAGGCAAAAGGGGGCAAAAGGGGGCAAAAAATTCAGGCAGTGCATCGGGGCGTGGTTGTTATTACGACAGGAATATGAGTGCTTGGGCTTGCAAGAGAGGTGATTAGCCTTTATTGTATTCGGTAGCCCAATGTAACATATGTCATGGGAGCCAAATTGGCATACTACCTTTGACCAAAAGCTGTTCTATCACAATGAATGGTGAATGGTTACAAACTTACTAACTTGATGAAATTGTTTATGTTATAAGTAAAGGACACTTAAATGTCGTTTATTTGGTCCATTTACATTAGTCGAGGGCTGCCTGCATGGTAAAGCGTAACATAAGCGTTTTTTTTTAATCTACTTTGCACGGATTTCTCCTGTTACACAAAGAGGGTCTGCTTCTAGCGTTAGCTTATTCGTTAGGAATAATATAAGCCAGGACTCTTCTCATACTGCCAGGCGGTGCCGAGAATATATCCACAGTGTCATTCAGTTGGTTCAATATCTCTATACCACGCGTGACTGAGTGTTTAGCCATGATATTCGTCCTTTAAGTTGGTATGTAGAACAGAGGGTGATTCCTTGCACGGCTATGTTTATTAGGTACATATAAACTTAGTGCTTCTAGAATCGCTAGACCAGGGGTAGCCAAACCGTGGCGCATTGCATCCTTGCGCCTACTTATTCTTTTCATTTAAAAATGTCAATTATGTCTATAAGCATAATTTTATTTAAAATATTACTAAGCATATGCCAGGATGGACTGCGTCAAGGAGACGCACTAGCTTGTCTACTTTTTAATATGGCTCTAGAGAAGTGTGTAAGAGAATCCGGAGTACAGACAAATGGGTCAATTTTCTACAAATCAAGCCAAATACTGGGCTACGCGGATGATATTGACATTATTGGTAGATCCCCACAAGCAATGATGGAGACATTTGTTCAGTTGGAGAGGGCCGCAAACAGAATGGGACTTCGCATCAACTCCGATAAGACCAAATATATGATAGCCACTAAAGCACCCCGTAATAACCAGACACCTACCACGATTAATATAAGTTCTCATACAATAGAACGTGTAAACACCTTCACCTACCTGGGATCCATAGTGACAAGTGTTAATGATGCATCTATCGAGATTAAACGTCGAATATTCATGGCAAATAGATGCTTCTTTGGTCTGAGAAAACACCTTATATCTCGGTTGTTGTCCAGAAGGACAAAACTTACCATTTACAAGACACTGCTACGACCTGTCCTCACATATGGGTCTGAATGCTGGGTATTGAGTAAGAAGAACGAATCTTCTCTTCTAATATTTGAAAGAAAAATACTCAGAAAAATATTCGGACCCATACAGGAAAATGGATCTTGGAGAGTGAGATATAATGAGGAGTTATACAGCATATACAAAGAGCCCAACATCATAAAATACATCAAAATTGGGAGGCTACGTTGGGCGGGGCATGTAGCAAGAATGGGAGAAGAGGAAATGCCTAACAAAGTACTCTTCTCCAAGCCCCAAGGAAGACGTAGCGTGGGTAGACCGAGGCTTAGGTGGATGGATGGGGTGCAGAATGATGCAAACGTGATTGGCATCAGGGGCTGGAGGAGTGCATCCCAGGATAGGGGGGAATGGCAGCGACTGCTGGAGGAGGCCGGGGCCCACAATGGGCTGTAGCGCCATTGATGATGATGAAGCATATGCCAGGACTCCTTCTAGTGAGTAGAGAGAACAGACAACTCCAAGTTCCAAGCTGATCTCGCTCTCAGTGCTTCATCTCACTCAGAGCTTTCTCTCTCTCCCCACATCCAACAACTGTGGTCCAGAGTTATCTTCACCAAACGAGACTATCCGGCAGCTGTAGCACCATCAGTGGGGTCCACGACAGCGATCACCCTCTCGTCCAAGAGATCATTTCTGACTATTGTATTGTAGATTGGTGCTCCAATAAACGAGTGTCTTTTGAAATGGCGTAAATTAATTAATTAATTGAATTGTGTGATTGAGTTATTCCTTTTCCTCCCCTAAGCGAAGCATATCCTACCCTTATCCCTATTTTACAACCCCAAACGTGAACGCAAGAAGGTAAAAAAAGTGCTTGAGTTGTATGGCGCATCTGAACTCGTCTGTGAAAAAATTGGCGCATGGTATGCAAAACTTTGGCCACCCTTGCACTAGATAGTTAAAGGAACCTTGGAAAACCTTTATTAGGAATATCGCAATGGATTCTTGCCTTCTTGTTTCGAGGCTTTTATAGTTACACACCGTGAGAAGTTCGACATGGTGAGCATATTTTGGGTAATCCCCCTTTGTTCTGTACCATAGATATCTGAGGATTTTTTTTGTATTTGTTCTATATTGTTTTTATATTTGAGCTGGTGAGGAGCCCAAACTGTAGATGCATAATGCGTTCTTGTAGTGACTTCAGTCCCTTAGCAATGCCATGGAAATAAATATTATATATTGGCGTGTAAAATATTAAAAAATGTTTCATTAGGAAAAAAAATATAATTTGTTATCAAATAATATTTTCTGCCTGAATAATACAATAAAACACGCTTATTTACATTTTGTTATGATATCAATTACTTCTAAGAAAATTAATATCAATATTATTGTAAAGTTTTTTTTTGCCTCCAAATATTTATTTGTTATCCCTTTTTGATAGAGTATATTCAATTAAATAAAATATTATAGAATACTTCACCTCAAACGCAAAAAGTAAACGCTTTCTTTTATATTTATAAAAAAGCAAACTTGTTTGTTTGTCATGAAAATTTAAACCGATATGAGGGGATAAATTTATACAGTTTATTTATCAGAATAGGCAAAGAGGATAAACACACTATTTTTTACATAAATAATTTTCAATAATAATCGTCTTCTTCCTCAATTTCACTTTTACTCCGTTAATTTAGATGTATGTACATTATATTGTATTGCATTTTTATTGTATACAATAAAAACTGAAAAGTTTATTGTCATACAATAATAAGTTATTGGAGTGCCAAAAGGTAATATTTTCTAATCAACCAGAATTGTATTTTAAACACGTCTCAAGAAAAAACGAAACGGTCAGGACACTTAAACATAATAGATATATGTTAATTGATTGCGATCTGCGATGTTATATAGGTATGGTTTAATTATCAAATTATCAAACATGTATATATGGGAGTGAAACATGGACGTGTATAAAGACTGGACAGAGCCGAATAAGTGCTGTAGAAATGCGTGGACTTAGATGAATACGTGAGGGGATAAAGTAACATATGACGTACGGAATGAAGGAATTGGGAAGAATATGAACTTATAGCAGACATTTCTTTTTTAAAGAATAGATATGACAGAAGTCATAAGTATCCTTAATACCCTCGAACACTAGGTGGGAAAAAGTGCCTGTGTCGTTCGAGGGAGTAGCACAGCGGAGGGTTCAAATCGACTTCCTTCCGCACAGAAGTCCAGCGCGTTACCTCACGGCCATGCACCGTTTTAATTAAGATCAATTAACCCTTCCTTCCCTGTGATGTGTAACTAGTACACATTGCTTCTAAAAACTTTAACATCTCTATAAATATAATAAACACTGGGTTCAGATTTTAGATATTCCTCCGTAATACATTTACGCATTGAATAATATTAATAATATTAATAATAATTATTGTAGCACTTATCGGCCACATCAGAGATATTTTGTGAAAATCGGGAATAAATTCACCAATACAATCAAACGTGTGCCAATGTGTTACGTATGTTAGGTATAGTCATTCTAAAAACCGCTATGGGTGAGGAAGCGACGCTATTCATGTCTCACTCTCACTCTACTTCGGTATATGAGAACGCAAGAATAGAATCTCAGTTCGTTCGCTTCTCTCGCTTCAGTAGCTCGCGGGCTCCATTTGAGGTGGTCTCTTCGCCCGTTTTATGAACGTCGGCCGATGTTTTTTTCACGTTTTCATCAATTACATTTCAATTATTATCACTTTTGACTTCAAATTTAATTTATTTAAGCGATTGGCTATGAATATTCTTATTTTAAATCGCTCATTTTTACATGTGTATTGAATCATCACCATTGCCGGGCCTCGCAGTCGAGGATCCCCTCACCACTCCAACGTCAGTCCTGAACCGTTCTTCCACGTCGATCGTGTGATCTTCTGTGAGAGAACAGTTCGATCCTGGATGCGCACTCCCTCCCGCGAATGCCACAGACATGTGGACCCTGCTGAGCCGCCTGGCCATGTTGACGCATGTTCGCAGCGCGCTGACTGTTTCTCACACGTCTAGCCGCTGAGACGCCATCAGCCCGAGAGCATACGGCTCTCCACCCCTCACGGTCCCGAGCCACCTGCTCCCAGTCCTCAGGCGCGCCGCACAAAGTAATCGACTCTCGCAGACTGTCCTTATAGCGCTTCCTCTGCCCACCAACTCTTCGCTTGCCCATCACTTCCCCGTACAAGACGCGTTTTGGGAGTTTGTGATCGCCCATGCGTATCACATGCCCGGTCCACCGCAATTTCGCCTTTACAACCATATCTTATATAGATTTACAGTTGGAGCGTTGCAGGCCTGAAACATTTGTGACACGATCACTTCAGTGGAACCGAAGTGTATTGAATACACAGCACTGGAACGCGCGGTTTTTTTTTGCACAGGAAGTGAAAGGTTAATAATGATATTAAAATGATAATTTATTAACAGATGAACTCTTTAAACAGACTGGTACCCAATTTTCATAATTATTTTTTTGCTACATCCCGAACCCCCTAAACCTCCGTCTGGAAAACCGGTGTCTTATATAGAACAAGAAGAATTGGATTTTTCTAGAATTTTATGGATTCGACTACGTAGATAAAATAAATTATGAAAGATTTATAAAAATAGTCCTATACGAATAATGAAAAGAGTATGAGTATCTTAGGAAGACCTTTAAAAACGTGGCATAGCCAAAAAAATTAAATTCTGAAAAAAAGGAAGATTAACAGTTTTTTTAAACAGGAAAATATGCGTGATGTATGGACAGAAGGGAAAGATGTATGCCAGCATAGAATGAAGTGGATGTATATTCTTTCTGCCCATCTCAATAAGGGCATGGCGTGATGATAATAATGTATACAATTATAATTAATTATGATAGAGGAACGAGATTAACATCTTCTGTATAATAGAAGAACGAGATTAACATCTTCTGTATAATAGAAGAACGAGATTAACATCTTCTGTATAATAGAAGAACGAGATTAACATCTTCTGTATAATAGAAGAACGAGATTAACATCTTCTGTATAATAGAAGAACGAGATTAACATCTTCTGTATAATAGAAGAACGAGATTAACATCTTCTGTATCATAAAATAGGCACAAATTGAAATATCACAAACGTTTTACTAAAAATTCAATTTAAATTCAATAAATTATATTCAATATATTCAATTTAAATAAAATTTTACTATAAATTCAATTTTACTATAAATCACAAACGTTTTACTATAAATTCAATTTAAATTTAATAAATTATAAATTTAAATTCAGTAAATTCAATTAAATTCAATTTTACTATAAATCACAAACGTTTTACTATAAATTCAATTTAAATTTAATAAATTATAAATTTAAATTCAGTAAATTCAATTTTACTATAAATCACAAACGTTTCACTATAATTATAACAGAAGAAAAAGATTAACATCTTCTGTATCATAAAATAGGCACAAATTGAAATATCACAAACGTTTTACTATAAATTCAATAAATTATATTCAATTTAAATAAAAAAAATTTATAAATCACCAACGTTTTACAATAATTATAATAGAAGAACGAGATTAACATCTTCTGTACCATAAACAAGGCACAAATTGAAATATTACAAACGTTTTACTATAAATTCAATTTAAATTCAATAAATTATAAATTTCAATATCAATTTATATTCAATTTTACTATAAATTCAATTTTACTATAAATCACAAACGTTTTACAATAATTATAATACTAGTTTTAGTAATATATTTAATCGGTCAATATTAGTGGGTTAGGTTACGTTAGGTTAGTCAAAAAGTTTTGAAAGCGGAAATGAAAATAGATTTTTTTTGGGGGGAAATCACTTTTATTGCTCAGTATAGTCTCCCATAAGATCAATACACTTGGTCCAACGATCTTCCAACTTTGTTGTCCCATCACGGAAGTGACTTTCTGGAAGGCCTGCAAAATACTCCTCTACGACGGCTATAACCTCTTCGTTTGATGAAAAATGCTTTCCACGAAGAAATTTTTTGAGGTGTGAGAACAGCCAGAAGTCAGAGGGAGCTAAATCTGGCGAATAGGGTGGATGCTGCAACAATTCGTACCCCAATTCACTGATTTTCGCGATGGTTTTTTGAGCTGTGTGAGCAGGTGCATTGTCTTGATGAAAAATTATTTTTTTCTTCCGCAAACCGGCTCTTTTTTCACAATTTTTTTCATCCAACTGGTCCAAAAGGTCACAATAATAATCAGAGTTGATTGTCTTACCAGTTTGGAGATAATCTATCAATAAAATTCCTTTTGCATCCCAAAAAACTGACGCTAACACCTTCTTGGCCGATTTCTGGACACGAACTCGCTTCGGAGCCAAAGTGCCTGGTTCACACCACTCCTTAGCCTCTTGTTTTGATTCAGGATCATGGTGGTAGACCCAAGTCTCATCCATAGTGATCAATCGACGCAGAAAATCCTTTTTATCCTTTCGAAATTGCTCCAAATGTTGCTCAGAAAGTCGCATTCGAACGTGTTTTTGTTGCATTGTTAGCAAATGCGGCACCCATTGTGTACACAGTTTTTTTAAAGCCAAAACTTCAGCCAAAATATGCCATGTTATTTCATGTGAAATGCCTATGGTATCAGCTATCACATCCACAGTCGATCGATGATCTTCCAAAACCATATCCTGTATTTTCGCTATGATTTCTGGTGTTGATGCACTTTTTGGACGTCCTGAGCGTGGATCGTCTTCAACGCTTGTACGGCCACGCTTAAACTTCAAAACCCATCGGTGAACGGTTAGAAATGAAGGAGAAGACTCCTTTAATACTTTCACCATCTTTGAATGGATCTCAGCCGATAAACCTTCCAAAACAAAGAATTTAATCACTGTACGATATTCGGATTTTTTCATTGTTAAAAAATACACTGACACGTCAACGTCAAATGGCTTGTAAACAAAGAATGAATTGACAGATCGAAATGAAATTTTGAGTACGTTCTTATGAAAGATGAAATATTAAAATGGCGTAGAAATTTTGGTTTTTCTACTGCTCCATAGATGTCGCTTTCAAAACTTTTTGACTAACCTATTATAGTTACGTGTATGACCCATTTTAAGTTGTTAATCATCAACTTAAATTGCGTAAGACGTAGCGAAGTCGTTATGGAATTATTGTGTTTTATTAGTGTTAATTATTATAGTAAAAATACTGACATAATAAAATTACAATTACTAAAGCACCGTTTAGAGAACATACGCCAAATAAAAACAAAGGAAAAAATTACCATTTTAGTAAAAAAAAGGATAAAATTGGTCTATGCGTACATCAATAAATAATTTAACTAAGATGAAATATTAAAATGGCGTAGAAATTTTGGTTTTTCTAGTGCTCCATAGATGTCGCTTTCAAAACTTTTTGACTAACCTATTAGAAGAACGAGATTAACATATCTGTACCATAAAATAGGCACAAATGGAAATATCACAAACGTTTTACTATAAATTCAATTTAAATTCAATAAATTAAAAATTTCAATATCAATTTAAATTCAATTTTTCTATAAATTCATTTTTTTCTATAAATCACAAACGTTTTACAATAATTATAATAGGATTGACATCTTCTGTACCATAAACAAGGCACAAATTGAAATATTACAAACGTTTTACTATAAATCCGTAAAGAAATCATTAATTCTTCAGTTAATAGTACATTTTTTTAAACAAAATAACAAGAGAGATCAAAGAATGCTATAAAGGTGAAATTAACACTTTAAGACCCGATCAAAATCAAGCCTACCTTTCCCAGTGCTCGGCTTCTTTTTCAGGAGTTCTGAATGTTTTGAAGGCATTACTAAATTTGCGATGTCTAAGTAAATATAAAAAAATTTTGAAATGAAATTTGGTTTAAAATATTTTAATGATTTAGTTAAGTATGGCAATACCGCCAACATTTGTGGAGAGCTACATCACACTCCTTACACATGTACCCGGTCTCACTTCTCTTTTTGTGTTCAGCACATACCTTGCAAGTTCTGTGGAGAGCTACATCCCACTCCTTACACATGTACCGGGTCTCCCCTCACTTCTCTTCTTGTGTGCAGCACATACCTTGCAAGTTCTGTGGAGAGCTACATCACACTCCTTACACATGTACCGGGTCTCCCCTCACTTCTCTTCTTGTGTGCAGCACATACCTTGTAAGTTCTGTGGAGAGCTACATCACACTCCTTACACATGTACCCGGTCTCACTTCTCTTTTTGTGTTCAGCACATACCTTGCAAGTTCTGTGGAGAGCTACATCCCACTCCTTACACATGTACCGGGTCTCCCTTCACTTCTCTTCTTGTGTGCAGCACATACCTTGCAAGTTCTGTGGAGAGCTACATCACACTCCTTACACATGTACCCGGTCTCACTTCTCTTTTTGTGTTCAGCACATACCTTGCAAGTTCTGTGGAGAGCTACATCACACTCCTTACACATGTACCCGGTCTCACTTCTCTTTTTGTGTTCAGCACATACCTTGCAAGTTCTGTGGAGAGCTACATCACACTCCTTACACATGTACCGGGTCTCCCCTCACTTCTCTTCTTGTGTGCAGCACATACCTTGCTAGTTCTGTGGAGAGCTACATCACACTCCTTACACATGTACCGGGTCTCACTTCTCTTCTTGTGTGCAGCACATACCTTGCAAGTTCTGTGGAGAGCTACATCACACTCCTTACACATGTACCCGGTCTCACTTCTCTTTTTGTGTTCAGCACATACCTTGCGAGTTCTGCAGTTTCTTCTTTTTTTGTCCGTTGATGGAATACATATCAACACATGTTTACACACGTATTTTGACAACCTGTTTGGAGAATTCTGAGAATACAGTTCATCTTTAGATACATAAACATATGTCAAAATCTCACGATATCATATTTCGTGCGGCTCCCAATGTCTCTTATAAAAATAAAGATACTTTCTTTCCCCATTATACTTGTATTTTCGCGATTTTCCTTCCTTATGTTGTAAGTGACAAGATGCGCATGTATGAATGTAACTGTCAAAGACGCCAGTATTGGTGTATACGTGTGTGCTGTGATTTCAATGTGTAGGGTGCGCGCGCATCTTCTACCTCTTTATGTGCGCAAACCACGCAAACCGTATTCTGCGCTATTTTTATATTTTCTTATATGTGTATTTTTTATACTTTATATAGCAATTAAGATTTGTGTAGAATATGTAATAAATTAGAATTAGTGTATTTAATACTACGTGAGGACGTGACTATGGTGTGGCTCTTTATATATATGAAAATCCAGAGTGTGGCTCTCGTTGACCTCGTGTATGCCCACCCCTGCCCTGATATAGGCTATGTAGAAATCATGAGACTACCTTTGAAAGGTTTTTTTAATTTTTTTTATCCACTTTGCACGTAGTTCTCCTGTTACACAAAGAGGGTCTGCTTCTAGCGTTAGCTTATTCGTTAGGAATAATATCAGCCAGGATTCTTCTCATACTGCTAGACGGTACCGAGAATATATCCACAGTGTCATTCAGTTGGTTCAATATCTCTATACCACGCGTGTCTGAGTGTTTAGCCATGATATTCGTCCTGTAAGTTGGTACGTATAATAGAACAGAGGGTGATTCCTTGCACGGCTATATTTATTGGGTACATACAAACTTAGTGCTTCTAGAATCGCGGGACAGTTAAAGCAACCTTGGAAAACCTTTATTAGGAATATCGCAATGGATTCTTGCCTTCTTGTTTCGAGGTTTGTATAGTTACACACTGTGAGAAGGTTGAATTGTTTAAAAAATATTTGACAGATGCAGTAGTATATCATATTTTAGAAGATATACGGAAGAGGAACGTGAAAACACGGAATTGGAACTTTACACAAATCTATAATAGTTTATTACGTTAAAACACGGAATTTCGACTCAACGCAAACCTAATTTATCACGTTAAACCACGGACCGGGATTAAACGAAATCTATAATAGTTTATTACGATAAAATATGGTAGTAGAACTTAACATAAATCTAGTTTATCAAGTTAAAACACGGGACCGGGATCCAACGCAAATCTACAATAGTTTATCAAGTTGAAACACGGAACCGGGATTCGGTGTAAATTCTAGTTTATCACGTTAAAACACGATAACAAAACTCTACGCAAATTTATAATAGTTTATCAAGTTAAAACAAGGGGACCGGGATTCAACGCAAATCTAGTTTATCAAGTTGAAACACGGAACCGGGATTCAATGTAAATCTAGTTTATCACGTTAAAACATGGAACCGGGATTAAACGAAATCTAGTTTATCGCGTTAAAACACGGTAACATAACTCAACGCAAATCTATTTTATGAAGTTAAAACAGGGGACCGGGATTCAACGCAAATCTATTTTATCGAGTTAAAACACGGAACCGGGATTCAATATAAATCTAGTTTATCACGTTAAAACACGATAACAAAACTCTACGCAAATCTATAATAGTTTATCAAGTTAAAACACGGGACCGGGATTCAACGCAAATCAATGTTATCAAGTTAAATTACGGGATCGGGATTCAACGTAAATCTAGTTTATCACGTTAAAACACGGGACCGGGATTAAGTGAAATCTAGTTTATCACGTTCAAACAAGATAACATTATGAAGTTAAAACAGGGGACCGGGATTCAACGCAAATCTATTTTTATCGAGTTAAAACACGGGATCGGGATTCAACATAAATCTAGTTTATCACGTTAAAACACGAGACCGGGATTCAACGCAAATCAATGTTATCAAGTTAAATTACGGGATCGGGATTCAACGTAAATCTAGTTTATCACGTTAAAACACGGGACCGGGATTAAACGAAATCTAGTTTATCACGTTTAAACACGGTAACATAACTCAACGCAAATCTAGTTTATTAAGTTAAAACAGGGGACCGGGATTCAACGCAAATCTATTTTATCGAGTTAAAACACGGGATCGGGATTCAACGTAAATCTAGTTTATCACGTTAAAACACGATAACAAAACTCTACGCAAATCTATAATAGTTTATCAAGTTAAAACACGGGGCCGGGATTCAATGTAAATCTAGTTTATCACGTCAAAACACTGGACCGGGATTAAACGAAATCTAGTTTATCACGTTACAACAAGGTAACATAACTGAACGCAAATCTAGTTTATGAAGTTAAAACAGGGGACTGGGATTAAACGCAAATCTATTTTATCGAGTTAAAACACGGGATCGGGATTCAACGTAAATCTAGTTTATCACGTTAAAACACGATAACAAAACTCTACGCAAATCTATAAAAGTTTATCAAGATTCAACTCAAATCAATTTTATGAAGTTAAATTACGGGATCGGAATTCAACGTAAATCTAGTTTATCACGTTAAAACACGGGACCGGGATTAAACGAAATCTAGTTTATCGCGTTAAACCACGATAACATAACTCAACGCAAATCTAGTTTATGAAGTTAAAACAGGGGACCGGGATTCAATGCAAATCTAGTTTATCAAGTTGAAACACGGAACCGGGATTCAATGTAAATCTAGTTTATCACGTTAAAACGCGGGACCGGGATTAAACGAAATCTAGTTTATCGCGTTAAAACACGGTAACATAACTCAACGCAAATCTATTTTATCGAGTTAAAACTGTGGATCGGGATTCAACGTAAATCTAGTTTATCACTTTAAAACACGGGACCGGGATTAAACGTAAATCTAGACTATAAAGTAAAAACACGGGACCGGGACTCATTATAAATCTAGTTTATCACGCTTAAACATGGGCCCGTGACTCAACACAAATCTATTTAATCACGTTAAAACACGGGACTGGGAATCCAAGCAAATCTATTTTCTCATCTTAAAGCACGAGATCGGGATACGAAGTGTTAAGGTGATTAAAAATATTTGGCGCAAGGTTAAATGCGGAAGGGATGGGATTACGGTTTCAGGACTCAGTGCTGAGGGGTGTCTTGCCATCCGAAATTCCGTACTAGTCGCTTACCCACCTATTGAGCTATGCAGGGGCGACGCCACTTTACAGAAAACGGGTGCTCTGCAAGCAGGCGGTCAATAGACATAACTCCAATTTTTTTTGTTCATCATCGTCGTGGCTCGGCCCGACAACGAGACCAAGCCACGACGATAATGAACACTCTGAGGAGGCTTGGGAGCATGTCAAACAGAATATTGACGAAACAAATATACAGTACAAATACGAGGGATGAAGTGAGATGTAGGTAAACCAAGGAAACTATGGTTTAATCAAGGGAATTATATTTTGAAAGAAGTGTATGTAAAACCTCAACCTGGGATACAATATGGGTGATAATATGTTAAACATCATATGCTATGCTGACGATGCCCCCATCATAGCCGAATCAGAGGAAGACCTGCAACAAATGTTACATCGATATACACTGCTTTAAAAAAATACATGTCTATCTCCATCAGCAAGACTATGGTAAATACATGACTCTAGCCAGAGTGCAAGTTGGATGCAGTGTGGCGATCAACGACACACCAATTGAACAAGTTACAAAATTTAAATACTTGGGTGCTAGCATAATGTGCAATATAATAACCTCTATGGCGAAGTACTTGAACAATCACAAAAGGCCGCAGCTATTTCCGGATGTTTAATGAACACTATCTGGAAAAACAAGTATATGAACATCCAAAGCAAGGTGAGGATATACAAGACTTGTGTCCGCCCCATAATGACATACAGCATAGAGTCCAGAGCCGACACTGTCAGAACCAAAAATCTCCTTCGAACCAGCGAAATGAAGGTACTCAGGAGTATCGCTGGCAAAACCCTTCGTGATAGAGTACGAAACACAGAAATCCGAAGGATGTGTGAAGTTGAAGATATTGTCAGATGGGGACGACAGAGAAGAAGGTTCTAGAACGAACATGTATCCAGAATGGCGGAACCAAGAGCCATAAGAATAGCTAGGGACAGTATCCCCCAAGCAAGCAGACCTCTAGCACAACCTCCCAAAAGATGGAAAGACAGCTGGCAGTTGACGTCATAAGAGGGAAACGATAATGCAGGACCATAACAGGCCAACAGGTCTAAAAGAAGAGGAAGAAGAAGTATGTAAAATAGTCAGAAATATCGTAGGAGCTTTAAAGTTACATCATAAGCTGTTTTGAACGCCTTCAGTGCCAGGTCATGGAACAATTGAAATGGGGCTTTTTATGGCATCCCTTAGTTTCTGATGGAACGACTAGACTGTAAATAATTAATAAAAAAATATTATAAGGGCGGCCTCCATGATTGATGCAAAGAGTAGGCTCTGAACCAGGGCAAGTAGTTGTGTATGCCGCCGACGAGGTATTTCCGATTCCCCCCCGCGCTCGCATTTCAAATTAGAATATCCCATTGGAATTCCATAGCCACGGAACAATAAGTGAACGGAGAGACTTCCACCTTCCCTCGGTAGTTCTTTTAAATCCATTTTTATACGCAGCTTTCTCAACTACGCTTCCATTGGCAGCTCTCTCCCCTCCATTTCCATCGGCAGCTGTCTCACATACACTTCTATTGGCAGCTTTTTCACCTCTACTTCTATCGGCAGCTTTCTCACCTTCCCTTCATCGGCAGCTTTTTCACATTCCCTTTCATCGGCAGCTCTCTCATCTCCAGTTCCATCGGCAGCTCTCTCACCTCCCCTTCCATCGACAGCTTTCTCACCTTCCCATTCATCGGCAGCTCTCTCATATCTACTTCCATCGGCAGCTTTCTCACCTACCTTTCTACTGGTAGCTTTCTCCCCTCCCCACCATTGGCAGCTTTCTCACCTTCATTTCCATCGACAGGTCTCTACCTTCCACTTCTATTGGTAGTTCTTTCACCTTCACTTCTATCAGCAGCTCTCTCCCGTCTACTTCCATTGGCATCTCTCTCACCTCAACTTCCATCGGCAGCTTTTCCCCCTTCATTTCCATCAACAGATTTCTTACCACCCCTTCCATCGACAGCTTTCTCAACTTCTCTTTCATCGGCAGCTCTAACTTTTACTTTTATTAGCAACTCTCACGTCCACTTCCATCGGCAGCTCTCACTTTCACTTCATTATATTCTCTTAATAAGATGTGGGATCTTCTACCTGTTTTGGATAAAATACTACTATATCAATACCTCATGCTTCCATTACTTAATTATAGTGACATATATTATATGTAATTCCATAGTCACGGAATAATAGGTGAAAGAAGAAACTTTCCACCTCAAGGGCGCTCTAATTAGGGATAAGAGCCCATTATTATTGACAGATAAAAAAAAGTATAAAGAAAGGAAGGTTGTGACCCGCACCTGCATTTGTTCTGAAAAATATCTATAAAACCCTTTTTGACAATATTCGGTTACCAATTGGAATCCAAACCCAGGCTAGAAGACATGTATTTTAGCAACTGAGCTACAGAGGTCACTACGTGAATGTATGAATACAGACAAAACAGAAGTGATGGCTTTGAATTGAAAAGTGAGAAGATCTGTTATTTTTGCCTACCCAACAAGGGACAGGGCGTGATGATATGTATGTTTGAATTCCTTCCTACACAAATTGTTTATAATTAAATTCACTCAGAAAAATCTTTTATTAACTTACGAGTATTATGGAAGTGAAACTTCTATAGGCGCGGTAGGGCAAATTGGACTGAACGTCACGAAAAGTGAAACGGTGTATTATTTTATTATTATTATTAAATATTTTATTTATATATTCAGAATCTAAGATTATATTCAGAATCTCTTTAAAGACTCTCGCATTGACATTGAAATGCCACAGTGTGATCAAGGTCCTACTATATTAAAATCGGAATTATTACATGCTATTAAAAATTCAAAGACCAGAAAGGCAGGTGGACCTGACGAAATCTCCATGGAGGTTATCAAGCTGATTAATGAAAATAATGTTGACTGCTTACTCAAACTATTTAACAATATATATGACACAGGGACTATCCCCCAAGATTGGTTAACATCATTATTTATTACTATACCCAAGAAACCAAACCCAAGAAAATGTAATGACTATCGTCTTATAAGCCTTATGAGTCATATACTTAAACTATTTCTGAAGATTATACATGCAAGAATAAGACTGAAATGCGAGCAAGACCTGGATGATACCCAGTTTGGGTTCAGAAATGGCTTCGGTACCCGCGAAGCGTTGACTACAATAAATGTTTTACTCCAGAAATGCCATGATCAAAGAAAAAATGTTTATAGTTGCTTTATTGATTATGAAAAAGCATTTGACAGAGTCAAACACACAGAGTTGATAAAATTGCTTCAAAGATGTAATGTAGATGATAAGGATGTGAGAGTGATTAAAAATCTGTACCGGGACCAAAACGCTGTTATCAGACTTGAAAATGGAACCACTTCACAAAGTATTCCCATTCAGCGTGGAGTTAGACAAGGATGTGTACTCTCACCTACTTTGTTCAACATGTACTCTGACTTTGTCTTCAAGCAGGCGCTGACTGATATAGATATCGGCGTCAAGGTCAACGGTGTAGTCATCAATAACATTAGATATGCTGATGACACGGTTCTACTGGCAGATGGTATAGAAGACCTTCAACAGCTTTTGGATAGGATCAGTTCCACCGGTGAGCATTATGGTTTGAACATTAATGTCAGCAAAACTAAGCTGATGATTTTCAGTCGAGAAAGTCATCCAAATGCAAATCTTCGGCTGGGTGGTGTCAATATTGAAAGGGTAAAGCAGTTTAAGTACTTGGGCAGCATCATCACTGAGAATCTGGACCCCGATATAGAAATTAAATGTAGAATAGAAGCAGCTCGTGCAGCTTTTAATAAAATGAAAAATCTTCTCTGCAACGATAATATAAATTTGAAGCTCAGACAAAGAATGATCAAGTGTTATGTGTGGTCAGTTTTGCTTTATGGTGTCGAGGCATGGACCCTCAAAGTTAATATCATTAACCGCTTGGAGGCTTTTGAAATGTGGATCCACCGAAGGATGCTAAGAATATCCTGGACTGACATGATTAGCAACGTTGAAGTATTGCGTAGAGCAAATACACAGAGAGAATTGTTCACAACAATCAAGCTCCGTAAGACTTCATATTTTGGCCACATAATGAGAGGTGAAAAGTATGCAATCCTACAACTTGTCATAAAGGGGAAGATTGAGGGTCGTAGAGGAGTTGGAAGAAGGCAGCACTCCTGGCTTCGGAACATTAGAGAATGGACCGGGATGAGAGGTGTGGAGGAGCTGTTCCGTGCTGCCCAGGACAGACAAGGTTTCTCCCAAGTGATCGTCGGCGTCGGGGGGACCCGGCAGGACACATGAAGAAGAAGAAGAAATATTTTATTTATTATATTAATAAATTATTATTAATTATTTTAATATTTATAATTATTTATTATCAATAATAATTAATATTATTTTAATATTGTAAAGTGTATTATATTATTATTAAAATTATTATTATTTATTATTAAAAATTAAAAAAAAAAATTTTTTTTAATTTAATTAAGAGAGATTTTCTTGAAATAAATTCCACATTACCATTTCCTAATCCTAAAAAAATTATAAAAATCGTTAACAAATGGAAAAAAAAGCAATGCATAAAATCAACTTTTTCTAGGAGCTAAGAAGTTTCACTTCTACCGCGCGAGAGTCTCACTCATCTGTTTTTTTTTGTTCAAATTGGCGATACGGACATATTGAATAATGTGGCCGGGAGACAATATTTTCTCCGGCCCCATAGCTAATTCCAGAGTTCAACAGCTTGGACAATAAAAGTGGACATTATATATGAAGAGCAGTGAATTGAAATAGCTAAAATGTAATATCTGCTAAAAGTGTTATACAAGTCTGTGATCGTTAATTTTTTGAACATTTTTAACGATATATTAAGGGGTGGTAGGATAGTTAAGGACATGATATTGAAGTGACTTTATATCGTATATTATAATAAACACGATAGCCCACGAATATACCTTGTAGACCCTTTCGTGTAAAATCTATATATCAGCGATGAACTACTTTGCAATTTGCAATTGAACCACCTGAAACTCCAGAGAGTGCAGAACAAGGCATTCAAGATATCTTTTAACACCCATCCCAGAACAAACCTTACCCGACTTCACGCCGAACAGCGAGAAGAAACCCTACAACACCACATCCTCGCTTGGACCGTGAAGTTCTATAAAAGTCAACAAAATCACAGCGATCCCTTAGTCGCTGCCCTGGGGGCTTACGAGAGTAAATCCGACCTACCCTTCCGTTATAAGCACAGGCTCCCGAAGCATTATCTGTTGCCTGACTAGTCCACCTACAGTATTAGCTGGGACGACCAAGGTGTGAGTGAATGTGATGGAATACAAGTAGCCTGAACGAGTGGACTTATTCTTACTAAATAATTAATTGTAATAATTATTATCTAGTTATAAGTAGTATACTACCTTGATCAAAAGTTTTAGAACTTTATTCATAAAATCGAAAATACAAGTTTATTCATCATAATCGATATGGTCCCCTTCAAAGTACTCCCCATCGACTGCAACGCACTTACGCCAGCGCTTGATCCAATCCTCGAAACCCTGCTGGTACTCAATTTTCGGTATGTCCATCAGAGCGGTCTTCGATTTTTTTCATGACATCCTCTCGGGTGCTGTAACGCGTTTTTTAAGTCGGTTGAACAGGAAAAAGTCGCAGGGAGCCAGATCAGGTGAATTCCAAAGGCTGCTGGATAGTAGTCGTGTTGTTTTTGGTCAAAAACTCATGTCTTTCGCGATTTCAACGCGGTTCTTTTTTTGCATGAAATTGAGGTCTTTCGACACCAGTTTTGCAGCGACACATCTGAGGTCCAAATCATTAACCAAAATGTCTTGAGCGGATCCATAAGTGATGTTCAAGTCCTCTGCCAGCTCTCTGATGGTCAATTTGCGGTTTTCAGCCAATATTTCTTTGATTTTATCGATGTTTTCATCGTTTTTCGACTGCCACTGCGTTCGTCATCATCGACTGACTCACGACCATTTTTAAAGCGTTCGTGCCACCGAAAAACATTTCTCCAACATTTCCAAGGTCTGCGGACCGTTAAATCCATTTTTCACATAAAATTTAATGCAAACTCGTTAATGCACAGTTGATGCCATTTTCAAACTTGTAAAAAATCGAAAACCGCACAAAGGTAGATGTACTCAGTACAGCGTAACTTTTACAAATGTCAAGCTATGATGCTGAAATTTGGAGGGAAATGTCAAATAGTAGATGTGGTAACCTAAAAAATAATTCCAATCGGGTGACTGACAGCGCCACACGGTGCCCGGTCCTAAAAATTTTTGATCAAGGTAGTATATGGTACGTGTTAATTATTTCTAACAAATCATATATTAAGATTGTAAAAAAATAAAATGCCATGTAGGAAAATAAGATGTAAGTGCATAAATGATAATACGAGTATATAAATAAGATTAGTTAAGTAATAAATGTGTATACTATGTACTCATAGGTATACTAGGTTAGTCAAAAAGTTTTGAAAGCGGAAATGACAATACATTTTTTTTGGGGGGAAATCACTTTTATTGCTCAGTATAGTCTCCCATAAGATCAATACACTTGGTCCAACGATCTTCCAACTTTGTTGTCCCATCACGGAAGTGACTTTCTGGAAGGCCTGCAAAATACTCCTCTACGACGGCTATAACCTCTTCGTTTGATGAAAAATGCTTTTCACGAAGGAATTTTTTGAGGTGTGAGAACAGCCAAAAGTCAGAGGGAGCTAAATCTGGCGAATAGGGTGGATGCTGGAACATTTCGTACCCCAATTCACTGATTTTCGCGATGTTTTTTTGAGCTGTGTGAGCAGGTGCATTGTCTTGATGAAAAATTATTTTTTTCTTCTGCAAACTGGGTCTTTTTTCACAATTTTTTTCATCCAACTGGTCCAAAAGGTCACAATAATAATCAGAGTTGATTGTCTTACCAGTTTGGAGATAATCTATCAATAAAATTCCTTTTGCATCCCAAAAAACTGACGCTAACACCTTCTTGGCCGATTTCTGGACACGAACTCGCTTCGGAGCCAAAGTGCCTGGTTCACACCACTCCTTAGCCTCTTGTTTTGATTCAGGATCAAGGTGGTAGATCCAAGTCTCATTCATAGTGATGAATCGACGCAGAAAATCCTTTTTATCCTTTCGAAATTGCTCCAAATGTTGCTCAGAAAGTCGCATTCGAACGTGTTTTTGTTGCATTGTTAGCAAATGCGGCACCCATTGTACACACAGTTTTTTTGAAACCCAAAACTTCAGCCAAAATATGCCATGTTGTTCCATGTGAGATGCCTATGGTGTCAGCTATCACATCCACAGTCGATCGATGATGTTCCAAAACCATATCCTGTATTTTCGCTATGATTTCTTATTTCGCTATGAAATTTTGGTTTTTCTACTGCTCCATAGATGTCGCTTTCAAAACTTTTTGACTAACCTATTAGACTTGACAAATATTTGTACAATGTATAACTTTGTTTAATAAAAAAAATTAAAAAACTTTGCAATATATAAATCCAATACCCTTTATTCAATATCTTTTTAAGTGGGAAAGTTTTCTCTCTTATAGACAGTTAATATTTGGATTTAACCAGAAAAATAATGGCTGATACGACACCATAAAAATGTCTATCTCATATTATAATACGACTAAAATGGCCAGTTACAAGCATTCCTCTATTCTCGCTTAAACGACGGGTTAAGTTTCAAACGATCGCTGTATACAGGTCAAACCTCGTTATAACGAATACCAAAATAACGATATTTTCAATATAACGATTTTTTTTGTCGAATCGCTGTATACAGAATCGTCACCTATATTTATTTTTTTAACACTTTTATTGCAAATACAATCTGACGGATTTATTGCCAGGCGGCAATCTCTTCCAACCAACCAGATAAAAGTAAATGTAGCAAGTTACGTGGTCGCATAAAGCATTCAAATGACTATCTATCCTCACAAAATCCATAACACACATATGTGAGCATATGCCCACGAACCCCACAAAGACGGACAATCACCCGAACATTATTTTTCATATAAAGTGAGATATCATCAATCAAAAGGAAAGGAAGGGATGGTGGAGAGGAAAGGAAAAGAAAAATCAGGAATGAAACACTTTATTTTACTGACTAGAAATTAAGAGTTTTTTCAGTCGCTTCTTAAAGCATGCCAAGGACGGAGCGAGTCTTATATTGGTTTGTAACTGATTCCAGAGTCTCACTTCATGGGCATTAAAGGACGAACACAAAGAGATAGATCGTGATATGGTCTTTATCTTGTTGTTAGATATATGGATGGCGTGTGCAGCTTAAGGAAGCATTTGAAGACAATAATTTTTGTTAGTAAAGACTTATATGCAAGATAACCAGATGGGACTCATTTTAGCGACTTTGGTGCCCCTCAATGTCCCTTATTTTATGTTGAGCTCATTAAAAAGGGCTGTTGAAGTGGCCGTAACGATCGAGAAACGCCGCTATATCAAACAATCTAAAAACAAAAATAGAATGAAGCATTGTTTAGCAGGCAATAGAGTTGATGGTGGTTTAGTATTGTGTTGACCAATGGAAGCATTTCAAAAGAAGCAAAGATTCAGCAAGCGATACTTGGACAAGGCAAAAAAAATATGAAAGTAAGATAAATGTGGTAGAAATGAAAACGTTCCATAGAATGTGTGGAAAAACAATGTATGACAGAATAATGATTTAAAATTATACTGGAAAAAAATATTTAAAGGTTAACATGAAAAAAAGGGTCATTTATATGGTTCGGTCACGTAAAAAGAATTAATGAGGATAGATTTAAAAAATAATCGTTACGAGTCGAATTGAGGTACGACACGTTTAGGAAAACCTGACAAAACATGGCACGATCAAATTAATTAAATTCTAAAAAAGTGAAAGTTGAAAAACTTTTAAAATAGAGGGGCTATGCATAACCAGGTAAATGGACTTTGCAAAATCAAAATATACGTGTCAGGGTAGAGTAAACAGGTGATCTGTTTTCTGTGCGTATCATAATAGGAACATACATGATGGTGGTTCTAAATTGCGTTCATAAATAACTTCAAAATAAGAAACATCTAAATGGCCAGTTGTTGGTTATTTTTAAGTTACTTCAAAATAACATATCTCATCGGTTTTAAGTTGTTGATGTTATTCATAAGTAACTTTCAGTAGTCCTTATCCTTGAGTTACTCCAAAATACGACATCTCTCATCGGTATTAAGTTGTTGATTTTATTCATAAGTAACTTTCAGTAGTTCTTGTTATTGAGTTACTCCAAAATAAGACATCTCTCATCGGTTTTAAGTTGTTTATGTTAATCATAAGGAACTTTAAGTAGTCCTTGTTCTAGAGTTATATCAAAATAAGACATCTCTAATCGGTTTTAAGTTGTTGATTTTATTCATAAGTGTTGTTCTTGAGTTAGTCCAAAATAAGACATCTCTCATCGGTTTTAAGTTGTTTATGTTATTTATAAGTAATTTTCAGTAGTCCTTGTTCTTGAGTTACTTCAAAATATAAGACATCTGTTATCGGTGTTAAGTTGTTGATGTTATTAATAAGGAACTTTCAGACGTTGTTCTTGAGTTACTCCAAAATAAGACATCTCTCGTCGGTGTTAAGTTGTTGATTTTATTCATAAGTAACTTACAGTAGTCCTTATCCTTGAGTTACTCCAAAATACGACATCTCTTATCGGTATTAAGTTGTTGATTTTATTCATAAGTAACTTTCAGTAGTTCTTGTTATTGAGTTACTCCAAAATAAGACATCTCTCATCGGTTTTACGTTGTTGATGTTATTCATAAGTAACTTTCAGTAGTCCTTGTTCTTGAGTTACTCCAAAATAAGACATCTCTCGTCGGTGTTAAGTTGTTGATTTTATTCATAAGTAACTTTCAGTAGTCCTTATCCTTGAGTTACTCCAAAATACGACATCTCTTATCGGTTTTAAGTTGTTGTTGTTATTCATAAGTAACTTTCAGTAGTTCTTGTTATTGAGTTACTCCAAAATAAGACATCTCTCATCGGTTTTACGTTGTTGATTTTATTCATAAGTAACTTTAAAAATAATACATCCCTTGGTCGTCATTGTTCATAAGTTACTCAAAATTTTTAAGTGGCTCTCAGTTGTTATTGTTCTTAAGAAACTTTAACACAATACAGCGGTTTAAATTGTTGATGTTATTTTTTTTATTATTTATTATTACACATGATAAGAAATATACATGATTTGCGAAAAAAAAACACGGGTAATTTAATTTGGACATACATTATTTTAATGGATCTGGGTTTGTCGCCTTTCATTTGTCGTATCCCCAGTAAACTAGGCTTTTGCCTGTATCTCACTGGGGATATTTAGCATGAAAAAAAATCGATACTTCTTTCCGATTTTTGATTACACAAAAACAAAACCCCGTTGCACGTTCTCATCAACCTGACAAACAGTGACACTCAACTACAACTGGAAACATCATGCGAAATCAAACTCTTCACACATCATCACTCCAGAAAGACCAAACTTGTTTATCCCATTTATCCCATAATATACCGCACACAATCATAAGAATAAAAACAAAAACAAAAGTAAAACCAAAAATGAACCCAAAATGAAACAAAAATAAAACCAAAAATGTTCATCCCATAATATACCGCACACAATCATAAGAATAAAAATTAACACAAAAATATACAGAAACACAAATACAAAACAACAAGAAGAAACCCACACTCAAGAGCCCACACAAATCTTTTCCACACGTCATTCATCCTGAAAGCCCAAGTACTCAAAATCCTGTCGCAATAACAACCACGCTCCGATCGACTGTCTGAATGGTTTTCCTTCCTTTATCTTCCTATATAGCAGTACTATAAAACAGCCGATATAGTACTGCTATACAAAATCATTCACTCAGTGATTGATGCACCTCACTTACTCGCAAGTATTTCATTTCGTATCCCCACTAGATCCACAAGACAGCTCAATCCCTTTTATACCCAAAATTGTTATACTAACTATAAAATCAACTCCTCTATAATTCGTATGCAAAGACTTGGAAACGAGTTTTGCAACAATTTAGATATTTTTAATATAAGTATATATAGTATTCGTCAGAATATTACAACAATATTTAGAAATAGCTACTAACTTTGTGCTCTCCTTTATTAATATAAATAACGTACAATAATATAAACAAAACATTAAGGACAATACTTTGCCTCTGGAGTTGAGTAACCCTGCATCAACATGTAGGAAGGTTTTGATTCTGCAAAGCAACTTGCATCTCGTTCTACTAATGAGGCCATGTGTTTTCTATATCTCAATATATATCCATAAAACTCCCACAAAATTCTCAAAGATTATTAAATAAATTTAAAACGATGACTGTAATTTATTCTACTGCTTTTTGTATCTTCATGTTAGTTTAAGATAAAGTTGTATTATTTGTCAATAATTTTAAGTAATTTATAACCTGTCACATGTTCATTTGTATATAAAGATACTGTTGTTTCGTTAATTAAATAAATAAATAAATAAAAAAAATCTTTATTGAATTCGGCACGCCATTGTACGTCATGGGAGCCAAATAAGCATATTGCCGCTGGGCAAAAGAGTTTTTTCATAAGTAAGTTTAAAAATATATTATTTGTGATCAGTTGCCATTGTTATTAAGTTACTTAACATTGCCTATTTGTCATTGTTGATAAGTTAATCCAGGATAAGAAAACTCTCAGTGGCGGTCCGTGGTTATTGGATATCGCCGGGTTAATGAGTTCACATTATATCGACAAAGAAGCGAGGCAAACTGTCGTGACGTAATAATATGGCATATAGGTATGAGGAAACGATTAATTCCACCGTCACGTTTCCCTTGTCTGCTAGATTTAACCCGCAGACACTTTTAATTTCCGTTTGACTAACTAAAGGCTCGGGTCCTTCGAAAAAATGTACCTGCGACATGAAGGTTCTTGCATTTTGCCTCAGTTCATGTTTGTTTTAATATTGCTTCTTAATATACTTAAACATTTTTTTTTTGTTTATTACAATCGAGTCAACATCCGAGTTGAAAAGACAAGAACAGCCTTCATACGATGTGTTCGTAGGCTTTTGTGATTATTTATATAATCTTTGATAAAGGGAAAAGTAAATGCGATATGCGATGGCACTATCCTCGAGAGGAAGGGAAGATGCAGACTCAGCAGAGACACATGGCCACTGATCAAATGTTCACCATCCCTAGAGGTAAAACATATTTTTCCCAACAAAGGCAATACGCCTATTTAGCTCCCATGACATACAATGGGGTGCCGAATTCAATAAAGGTAAATGGAGGAAAACAGTTTATGCAGTCGAACGGAGCGTGGTTGTTATTGCGACAGGAGTTTGAGTCCATGGGCTTGCAAGAGGAATGAATTGTGGAAGAGGTTTGTGTGAGCTCTTGAGTGTGGTGTTTTTTGTTGTTTTATATTTGTATTTTTATATATACATATATGTATTTTTTTGTTTTATGATTGTGTGCGGTATATTGTGGGATGAATGTTTTAGTCTGTCTGAAGTGATGAAGTGTGATGAGCAGTTTGATTTCGTGTGATGTATACATATGTAATTGAGTGTCACGGTTTGTCAGGCTGATGAGAATGTGCAATGGGGTTTTATTCAATCCAAAATCGGAAAGAAGTATCGATTTATTTTTTCATGTTATATGTCCTCAGTGAGATACAGGCAAAAGTCTAGTTTACTGTGGACACGACAAATGAAAGGCAACAAACCCCGATCCATTAAAGTTGTGTCTGAATTAAATTACTTGTTGTTTTTTCGCAAATTATGTATATTTCTTGTCATGTGTAAAATAAATAAATAAATAAATTGAAGACTAGAGCAAGATGAAAAATTCTGCTGTTCAAGTAATATTTTCTCAGATGATAGAACAGAGTTCCGAAGGACATCGAATGATAATTATAGGAAATAAAATCCATATAAAGAATTCTCAAATTGGACAGTGTTATTTCGGAAGTCGGTAAGAAAAACAAGCATATGAACATCCAAAGCAAGGTGAGGATATACAAGATTTGTGTCTGCCCCATAATGACATACAGCATAGAGTCCAGAGCCGACACTGTCAGAACCAAAAATCTCCTTCGGACCAGCGAAATGAAGGTACTCATGAGTATCGCTGGCAAAACCCTTCGTGATAGAGTACGAAACACAGAAATCCGAAGGACGTGCGAAGTTGAAGATATTGTCAGATGGGGACGACAGAGAAGAAGGTTCTGGAACGAACACGAATCAAGAATGGCGGAACCATGAGCCGTAAGAATGGCCAGGGACAGTATCCCCCAAGCAAGCAGACCGGGACAATATCCCCCAGGCAGTCGACGTCACAAGAGGCAAACAATGATGCAGGACCATAACAGGCCAACATGCCTAAAATAAGATGAAGAAGAAACCATGATTTCGAAATACTTGAGACATTTTAGACACACATGGTGAAAATATGAATCTCATAAAATTTCACAAAAATGTGGGTTATACCATTTAAACTATGTACACATAAACATAACCTCAGAAATGATTTTTTTTTAAAAGTTAACTCGAAATATATGTGAATGATTTCTAAACTTTAAAGATTTTTTATAATTATTTAAAAAACATAAATACATACCAGTCATTTATATCTGGTGAGAGTCTTCACGATGATATTCTTCTAAACAATGCTGAAAAACATTGTAAATAAACTCCCTCGTCCCACTACGTACTGTTTTATTCATCTTAATGGTGTTTTGTATAATAACAAAAGTGTTTGACAATACATACACTAGAAAATTTGAATTTAATCCAACGACAAAGCTATAGCATCATGCGATAAATGTAAACAAATGTGACATGACAGTTAATTTTGGTGCTGCCAAGCTATAATGTTTTTAGATCTTTTTTGCCAGACTGTACTGTTGGATAAAATATTATTTTCTTTTATTGAAATATTGTTTGTCGGTAAGAAATGGTAAAGATGGGATAACTCGATTTCTGCAACATTTTAGTTAGATGACTTAACACGACTGACTTTTAATAAAATGAGAAGCGTATTCTGCGATGATAACCTAAACTTGAAACTTCGACAACGGTTAGTCAAATGCTACATTTGGTCAGTGTTATTACATGGAGTGGAATCATGGACCCTCAAAGTTGGTAGTATGAACCGACTGGAAGCATTCGAAATGTGGATGCACCGGAGAATGCTACGGATACCCTGGACGGATATGGTCAGCAACACAAGGGTTCTTCAAAGAGCCAAAGTTGATAGAGAGTTGCTAACTAATATTAAAATCCGAAAGGTGTCCTACTTGGGTCATGTACTTAGAGGAGCAAAGTACAAATTAATGCACCTGATCATCCAAGGCAAAATAGGTGATGGCAAGAGGCAAATCTCCTGGCTCCGCAATATACGTGATTGGACTGGTATAAGGGGCGTTGGAGATCTTTTCTCTCGGGCTGCCGGGGACAAAGATACCTACTCTCAGGTGATAGTCAAGGTTGGGGGAGACCTGACATGACACTGGGATGAAGAATAATAATGTATTACAATGCAGTACTTCACGGAGGTATATTTACAGGATGGAATGTCATAGTGACATCGTTCCTCCCTGATGCAAATGTATCTAAAGCCTTATGGACACTTAATATACTCATTTTGGTGAGAGAGATATCTTCATCTCTTTTCAATTAAGACTGTAGGAACGAAGGGTAAATGTGGTCAGATAACATAACACATCGATCAATAAGTCCCGGGACTAACCAACAGATGGTGTCTCTAATAACAAATCCATACCATCTTTTAGAAGTTACGTGTCAAACTTTCATGACATTCCGACATTGCGTCATTGAGTTACAGTGGTTTTAGTGACGCTACTTTCGCATTTCTCAACAATTTGCCCATCGCACGCGGTAACGATGGGCAAATTGCATGAGTTGAACTTCGAATTGCATCCGCACCCACCGTATTCTACAGATTTGGCCCCCAGCGACTATTGGCTGTTCGCAGACCTCAAAAAGATGCTCCAGGGAAAGAGATTTGGCTCCAATGAAGAAGTGATTGCCGAAACTAACGCCTATTTTGAAACCAAAGATAAATTGTTCTACACGGCTGGCATAGAAAAGTTAAGAAAGCATTGGAATGAATGTATCGCTCTTGAAGGAGACTATGTTGATAAATAAAGAAGAATTTTGGCAAACAAATGTTGTTTTAGTAGTTAGTCCCGGGACTTATTGATCGACGTGTCATATGTATTTCGGATAAATATACTGAAATTACTTTTCTCGCGCTTCAGTTTTTTATCTTCAGGGGGTAGAAATGAATCCAATAATAAATAAAAAACAACGATAAAATATTTCGTTTTAAAAATATCTGATGACTGAATGTGCATGGCCGATGCATGCATGTGCATGGCCATGCGGTAACGCGCTGGACTTCTGTGCAGAAGGTCGTCGGTCCGAACCCCACGCTGTGCTACTCCCCTCGAACGACACAGCCACTTTTTCCGCCTAGTGTTCGAGGATATTAAGGATAGCTACGCCTTTGGTCATATCTATTCTTTAAAAAAAATTATTTTATATATTTAATCTTATAGTTTGTGGATCCTGGTGATAAAACACGTAACCCTCGAGTTCACTTTATGAACTAAAAAAATGGAATAAACGTCCATCGCATAACATAGTAGCAAAATGGAATAAACGTCAATCGCATAACATACTCGTAGTTTCAAAATGGAATAAACGTCCATCGCATAACATATTATAGTATCAGAATGGAATAAACGTCCATCGCATAACACAGTATCAGAATGGAATAAACGTCCATCGCATACTCGTAGTTTCAAAATAGAATAAACGTCCATCGCATAACATAGTATCAAAATGGAATAAACGTCCATCGCATAACATAGTATCAGAATGGAATACACGTCCATCGCATAACATAGTATCAGAATGGAATAAACGTCCATCGCATAACATAGTATCACAATGGAATACACGTCCATCGCATAACATAGTATCAGAATGGAATAAACGTCTATCGCATAACATAGTATCAGAATGGAATAAACGTCCATCGCATAACATAGTATCAGAATGGAATAAACGTCCATCGCATAACATAGTATCAGAATGGAATAAATGTCCATCGCATAACATAGTATCAGAGTGGAATAAACGTCCATCGCATAACATAGTATCAAAATGGAATAAACGTCCATCGCATAACATAGTAGCAAAATGGAATAAACGTCCATCGCATAACATAGTATCAAAATGGAATAAACGTCCGTCCATCGCATAACATAGTATTATTATGGAATAAACGTCCATCGCATAACATAGTATCAATATGGAATAAACGTCCATCGCATAACATAGTATCAATATGGAATAAACGTCCATCGCATAACATAGTATCAATATGGAATAAACGTCCATCGCATAACACAGTATCATTATGGAATAAACGTCCATCGCATAAAATAGTATCAGAATGGAATAAACGTCCATCGCATAACATCGTATAAAAATGGAATAAACGTCCATCGCATAACATAATATCAGAATGGAATAAACGTCCATCGCATAACATAGTATCATAATGGAATAAACGTCCATTGCATAACATCGTATCACAACAAATATGAAGTTCAAAGTGTACGTGGTACTTGTGAATAAAGAAAAACTGAAAAAACAAAAATATACACTGCAAATATGAGTAGAAGATGAAGACCGAGGAAAGTATGGTTGGATCGAGGGTATGATATTTTGAAAGCAGGAAATATTAAAAGTCAAAGAAATTGCATAAGTTGTATGAGACAGTGTGGGAATACAGAAGAGACGAAAGATGTATGTATGTGGAAAAATTGGCACTCTCTCCTTTTTACCTACCCAGATAGGGAGACAGCGTGATGGTGTGTATATATGTATTGTTTTGCTGTAGAAACAATAATTCTCGGGATATTTCCAAGGAAACGGGACAATAAGACTTTAACAGGAATTCCCCTTTTCTTTGTGAATTATCTATCTCGAATTTCCTTTGTGAATTATCTATCTTTGTATTGCTGACTTATATATTTTTTAAATGTTTTATATATTTAAATAGAGAATTTAAAAGTCTGTATCGGTTTAAAACTGGGGTTTCCATCTTTGTTTTGGGACTACGCCTCCTTTGAACATCCTACATTTTATTATGGATGAAAGAAATCCATTTACAACTGTTGACAAAATATTTGTCTAACAGATATCAATAGTTTTGTGTGACCCAAAAATGCCTATAAAACTAAAAGGAAAGGTACACCAGACTATCGTTGGACCCGCAATTATGAATGGCTCAGAATGCTGGACTATATACAGCCCCTACTCTAGGCAACTTGAAACAGCAGAAATTCGAATGCTTAGATGGTCGGCAGGAGTATCACTGAAAGATAATATTAAGAGCTCACTCATTCGTGGTAGCCTGGGAGTCACTGACATAAATAGTAAGCGGGAAGAGCGACAGTTGAGATGGTACGGGCACATAAGATGGAGACCACCAGACCATACTGTAAATCAGGCAATGTCTGTGGATCTTCTTCGACAACCGTCCAGAGGAAGACCAAAGAACTCCTGGATGACTCAATGCTCCAAAATCTTGCAGAGAAACGGCCTAGATGAAAGCGACACCCAGAACCGAAGAATATACAGCCTGAGAACGAGAAGAGCCGATCCCAACAGCCTACGTAGGCAATGAGTTGGGACAGTGCCAGGAAGAAGAAGATATCAGTTTGTTTTGTATGGTATATTTGAATCTGAATTGAATAAGGTGTTCCGCAAGGTTTTCATATTGGTCCGACATTGTTATTACTGGTCATCAATGATATAGGTTAAGTCATGAGTCATGTAATAAAACTAATAAATGGACAATTTATATAGCGCCGTTTACTATATTTTATAAAGTAATTCTTTTAATAGGTTCTCAGGTACAGTAAAGACATCCGTCGGGAATAGAAACCGATTAAGTAGAAATAAAGTTCTTTGACCAGACAATAGCATAATAAGACTCCTTCAAAACTAATGTTACTTTTCGACCACTGAAATAACTTTGCCACTGTAGGATATTCACGAATTTAACCATCCGTAGGGCTCTAATTCGTGTAATGACATGTCCACTAAATCCTATTAACGTTTCCGCACGGGTGCAGGCGAATATAAACCTTAGCTTTATGACTATATACAAGGGCGCAAATGAAGGTTCAGACATTCGCAACCTTTAAAAAAATGGAAAATATTGTAAATTTTTATTACGTAAATAGTTATTTAATATACTTAGTAATAAATAACATTAATATATTTAATATTAAAAAATATACATTCAATATTATTATTTATCATTAAAATTATTATTATTTATTATTGTTTTTTTTTTATTTCATTAAAAGAGATTTTCTTGAATTAAATTCCACATAACCATTCCCTAATCCTAAAAAAAAATTGTTAACAAATATAAAAAAGCAATGCATAAAATCAACTTTTCCTAGGAGCTAAGAAGTTTCACTTCTACCATGCGAGAGTCTCACGTCTAGTTTTTTTTCTATATTCGAAGTCGGGCAGTTTGAACTCCATGCCTTAAATCGCCTTCCACTTTATAAATATATTTACTGCGCTGCGAGTATATCTTCTTTTGACCTTAAGTCCGTCGTCACTGCTGAAGCACTAATTCTTTTGAGCAGTTCGTCATTTGTCACTAGATGAATTCACGTTTATAATTAATATGAAAATTTTCGATCTTCTAGTGTATGTATATTCCACTGGATGGGGGCTTAATTTCTTTCCCACAACAGCGTGGATGGGGATGGGATCGAACTGAAATATTTTCAATAATTGAGAACACGTTACGCCAAATGCCTCGTCTCAAAACAACTTCTTCTTTTCCCTCGCCTTATCCCATCCATTTGGAGTCAACTGCTTGAACCTTTTTCCTCCATCTCTCTCGATCTTGCCGATCACTTGGGGATAGTCCGAGTCTCATCATGTCTTCCTTCACTTATATGCCCACCTCGAAATTACGATGAAGATAGAATTATTTTTATCCAAGAGAGATTTGAACCCATTCCTTTTAAACTGAACACTGAT